>CM076578.1:708166631-708387158 GCA_034641835.2 Pinus albicaulis
CTCTCAAAGAGCTCTCTAATGGTACATTGAATTTAATCTAACTCCCTAGTAGTGAAAACAAACTTAAGTTTGAAGTGATGTAGTTTGGGCACAATTCCATATGAGATAAGGCTCTGTTGTGTTTAGTATCCAACCATTCAAGGGACGAGCTAGGCAAATGTCGGATGGTGATTGAGCTTGGCGGATTCATCGAGAAAGCTAGACCCATCCAAGATGCACCACTAATATGGGCATTCGGGCCATCGGTAGTGCAATAGGAAAACATTCAAGAAAGTTGCCAAATCCATATTTTCCAACAACAAATAGAAGGTGGACCCTAGTAAAACATGGTAGCACACGTGGAAACAGGTGGAAAATAATGAAGTGGTAATACAATTGGCATCGAGATGGCAGTACAGGTGGAACCTAGGTGGCACCAAGAGGTAGCGATGTGGTACTATGTGGTCATGACACGTGGTAGGTCGATTCCACATTTTTCAATGGCCAAGTGTCCCCTTTTTTAGGTGACATGTGGTAGTGATGTCGCAACAACATGTCATGATAGGTGGTAGAGAGATGATGTGGTAGATGATGTGGTAGTGATATGGAAGATGATGTGGTGGCCTTGCGATTCA
This sequence comes from Pinus albicaulis, assembly GCA_034641835.2. NCBI lineage: Eukaryota > Viridiplantae > Streptophyta > Pinopsida > Pinales > Pinaceae > Pinus > Pinus albicaulis. The sequence continues at coordinate 708,167,246 of CM076578.1, forward strand.
GGCTAGGAAATGGTTTTGTTAGAATTCACAGTGTTAAAGGGTTAATTTATTATCATCGTTTTTCAAGTCTAGAGGAAAAACACCATTCAGATATCTTGTTGTTCGGTGTGCGCACAACATGCACCATTGCTAAATGTCTGGATGCTAGATTCTCTAGGTACAACCCTTATCACAAGTTTCGAGGTGGAAATGGAACTTGCATCGAGGTTTTCAATGTTATTCTAGCCTTTGGGTGTATAGATTTGCAAGTTGTCGGTTTGTTGAGAATGAGACCTAACACTTAAATAAAGGTTTAAAAGTTTTATCTGGCCATTTGGAAATGTGATGGTAGAGTCTAGTATGAAAAGAACTAGGGACTTGATCCCAAATCCCTGGATCCAAGACATAGCCCGAGGTTTGAAAGATTTTTCTGGAAATTTGATCGTTTGATGGTGCAATCTAGTATGAAGGCACATGGGGATTGGATATCATATCCTGAGATTTATTTGGATGTGAGGACAACTAGGCCTATACCACATCCAAGAGCACACCACCAAGTACAAGATGAAGAAGGACCAAATGCTAGATTCTGCAAGGAAAAGCGTTATACTAGGAATTGACTAGATTAGATAGGTGTTGAGGAGGTAAATCCCCTCTGCGGACAGAGGCGATCCCTACTAGCCCAGTAGGGGTCTAGCAACAATCATCAAATGCTACAGCACAAGTTCCTAATTGTGAATAAATAAGCCAACGATGGAGGCCAACCTGGAGTCCAGTGCTATGATTCGTAGAAGAGACAGCGTTCCCGTTCCTCAGCCTCGGCAGATCACGATCCCCACGATCTCCGTGAATGGACACCTGCACATGCAAGAAACAACACGAATACAAGCATAAAATCCAGAATACGCAACTATATATCAGTTAGAAAGGATATAACTCATTATTAACATAAGTGAAAAATAGAGTGGAACCATAACCGGTAGTCATTCATTAATAAACAATCGAAAGAGAGTACAACCAATGTTCTGACGCCGCGGTCTCCTTCGGAAGGGTCCCCAGTCGTTCACGTCTCGCAAAGCTCGCCAGGGAAAGGGCAAGCCTCTCTAGAGTCTCTCGACGATAGTCTCCTTACTTGAGTCGGCCTTACGGGAAGAAAGAGGGCTCTTACAGCACGAAGGCTCTTGGGAATTAGGAGATTCAAAGCTTAGGCACTTCAAGACTAGCTTGCAATGGCAATAGGCAAGCTTTTATAGATGGGGAAGGAGGGAGTTGGGATCCCTATTATTGTGGGATTGGCCCTATCATTAAGGAAGGTTCCATGAAAGGTGGAAAACCACCTCCCTTCCATAGAACTCCCGTAGCCAAACCTCCCAACTCAAGATAGGCAATGGTTTCTGAGTTGGTTGAAACACAACTTCCGCAATCTTTAATTAAAAAACACTCCTTAAATTGGCTGGCACGACTGCTGCTCTGGGACAGAGCGCCAGTTGGCGTGGCCTCTTTGCAGGATTTTCCCCATTGGCGCGAATGATGAACTGTCTGCCCGCACCAATGCAAAAGGAGATGTTTTCATGGTTTTTGCAAGGAGATGTCTTTAGGGCAATTGAAGCTCTTGCTTATAGGAATGCAATGATGATGGTTTCAAGGCATGACATTGCTCATAGGTCACAAAATGGGTCCTCCATTGTGTGAGACGGGGAATGGTAGGGACAGTGACAAATTACTGTGTAACAGATGCCCCCTAAAGTATGAGGCCCGAGAGAGAGAGAGGGGTGAAATGCTTTACGAGATCATGTTCAACTGAAGCCCTGCCGTCGAAAAACCTGCGTAGAAAAATACAACTGATATCTCAAGTACATGATGTATATGCGGTATGGGCGCAGCCATCCGAAACAGAGTACACTATAATCCGGATCCAGGGTATGGGCGCAGCCATCCAGCAAGGATCAAAATAAATAGACTCAGGTATGGTCGCAGCCATCCAATCAGTGAGTCATGTACAAAATGATAATAATCCACAATCGCAGCCTGGATTACAACAGACACAATCCAGGGTCTTGTGCTCCATCTCGACCCAAACAAAGTACAAGTTCAAGCATGCGAATATGTGAGCTGAAGTCGAACATGCAAGAACATCGTCTGATTACCAGCCAATGATGAGAGCTGTTAACAGACGCGAGAGGGACCACCAATAATGACAATGGCCCTCAAGGTACTACAGGTACAATCTACGGCGTGTGAATCAATGAGCTGGCGTCGAACACTCGTAGAATCACTCGATCGGAGGCCAATGATGAAAACCCCACGTCGAATGCGACGAACCTGCCATTGAGGCATGCAGGCTCCAAGGTACCATAAAGGAGTCTCTAGATCAACTTCCCGGATAATGAGCTGAAGTCGACAGGAAGTGACCTTGATCGAAGGTGGGCCATAATGTTTCCCACATCATCGACACGAGACAGAGGAACATGATGTTTTGTTGTGAATCAGGATCGTATGAGAATCAGAGGAAAGGTTGATATTCGCAGAGGCCAACTTCTCTTGAACATGTAACGGCACTAATAGTGGTTTTGGCAGTATTTGACATCAACGGATCAGAGGTCATGGTGACAAGGCAATGAGCAGAGGAGAGGTCAAAAAGGATTACCCAAACCCACGGAAGCAAGTGAAAAAACGAGATGAGATGTCCCCAACCCGACACGAATGCAGACAAGTGCCATGTTCAAGAGCGACATACTGCCGACGACAACGATTACGGTTCCATTTTTCCCCCACCATTTCTGGCGAGTACCCCAATTATTTTTTATAACAAGCTTGAAGGGGATAGCATATGCTTGTAATATAAGTCCTCCCTTCGAGCGAATCCCTCCTAGTACATTTAACGAGCCCTAGGAAGGAGGAACTCGGAGAGCGTCATTTCGACTGGATCCGATGTCATCAGGGTTTAACGAGTCTGACAAAGGGAGAACTCGGCGTCTTTTCATGTTTAGAGAGTTTGAAAAGACAGCAGAAAAGTAAACTCCACAGATCCCTTTTCGTAAATAGTTTCTAAGATCCGAAAAGGTAGAAAACAATATCCGAGAAAACCTCCTAGTCGCGATAGGCTAGGGTATTCCTTTTTCGTAATCAATCTATCCCAGCCCGAAAAAGGGTTAAACGTATACTGGGTAGATGTTGATTCGTGTCCATTTTAATGAGATCGAAACGACAAGGGCCTCGGCGATCTTTTCATGTTTAGAGAGTCAGAAAAGAGCTGAAAGATGACTCCAAAGTGACTTTTTCGTGTATTTACCAAGTCCGAAAAAAGTATAAAATACAACTCGTTTCCATCGTTAAAGTCGCAAAAACCTGCTGCTGCGCATACCAAGCAAGCATAAAACCCATTTTCGACATAACATATTCAAATATTTGATAAAAATAACTTTTAAAACTCATTTAATGTCGAAAAAGCTATAAATATGTCAAAATGGTAAAAACAAAATTACATTTACTATTTACCTTGGTAAAAAGCAGCAGTGGTCCATTTTGGAGTGCAGACTTCTGACGGCAATTGCGACAGATCCGGTTGACCATTCAGATTCCCGTCTGTGACAGGTAAGAGGTGCTTCCCTGCTCTTCATTTTAATCCATTTTTTAATAATTTTCCCTCATGTATTAGCCCTCTGTGGCCACTCTTTGAAATTTTAGGGCTGCGCTGATTAGCGCGGGTATCGGGCACGGACCCGCGCCAATGGGCGTTTCTATGCAAAGGGCTCGCGCCAGCGGCGCAACCCAAAATTCCGTCTAAAAATTCGAGATTTTAATCATTTTAAATGGAATTTGAAGCCCATCAGAGATCTAATTAAGGGTTTATGACCATGTGAATGCAGGAAATCAAGCAAAATGGTGATTGAGTGGAAAGAACGAGAACATGGAGAAGAGGATGAACAGGCCATAGAAAGTGAGGCTTGCATGAATGCCCTCAGAAACTGTGGGCTAAAGAAGTTCTTCCTTACGCCTTGTCTACGAGCTCAGCCCGAGCTCCTCCAGTATTTGATCAGTATTTGGGATGAACATGAACAAGTGTTTAAGTTGCGAGATCAGGTATTGGAACTGGAGGTTTCTGATGTATATTTTATCACCGGATTGTCTCGCAGAGGTCCAATCCCCGTCTTGACTGGAAGTAGACCATCTGGCGAGAAGATGGAAGAAGTGATGGCACGAGTGTGCCAAGGAGCACAAATGGGATCAGGGAGCAAGAAGGTGGATATCCACACTATCCCCGATCTGGCATTGAGAGTTGTCCTACATACCATCACGCGGGCTGCAGGGTTGCAGGCACCGCACGAGGCCACAAAGGCCCAACTCCTGCTAGCCTCACAATGCATGAGTCCCTTACTGTTCGACTGGGCAACAACAGTAACAATAAACATGAAAAGGCAGCTCACAAAATGCAAACAAGCTAAATTGAAACAGTTTGGCTATGGTTCCATCCTGGTATCGTTCATTCTGGAACGCTTACCAATCTTCCAGGGCCAAGGGGCCTCAGTAGCAGATCCGATACCACGAGAGCCAAGAATGGCTCGCTGGGCAGCATTAATGCCCAGAGCTGGAGGTGGCCAAAATATGTCCTGGAGGCCGGAGTTCTTTAGGTGGTTACGGCGCCAGCTGATTGTAGTGGAAGACTGGCCATATGCAGGAACTGACTTCACCGGAGATCCAGATCTCCCACTTCCAGAAGGAGATGACTTGGACGAGGAGTTGGGTAAGACCTCATGTTTTTGATTTTTTATGTTTTATGTTTTTTTTTGTTAATACACATTCGTCCTAACACATTTTATATATGTATGCAGATGTGGGACCTGAGAGACCAGCTGGGATGTCTCCAATCTCACGGAGGACTCATCTCGCCCCTGATCCTCAGGGAGAGGGCACAGGAGGAGAGGAGTTGATCCAGAATCTCGAGGGCATTGCCCGAGGGATCCCGGACTATGCTCGGCTGGCGGACGTACCGATGGCGTACCAGCGTCATACGGTGGGAGTTCCAAGTCGGATCCACTGAATCCTGAGATGCTTAGTGCATGCAGTTACATGCTATCATGAGCACCATGCAGATTAGCTATTAGGGATTATACCACACCTATTTTTGAGAGACATATCGTCTCCGGATGTACTTAAGACGATTATGTATATTTTGACTTTATGTGACACACTCTATGTAAACATTTCAATATATATATATATATATATATGCATATCTATTTCTGGATGGATCTTGCTTTACATGTGATGATGATTTACAAATTGCGCAAATGTCTGTCTAATACCAAATTTGCTACTGCATCTGTTAATGTATTCAAATGCCTGGGTATATGATGATATGTAATGTAGTCAAAATTCCTTTCCACTAATCGAATACGCAGATACAGACGTAAAATGGACGGTTTCCTTACCGAATAGTGTCCGTTCAGTTGTAACACTACAAGCTGCAAATCTAGATATACAAGCAATTCACGGATACCAAGGTTAACTACCTCGGTTAATAATTCTAACACAGCACTATATTCCGCGATGTTGTTCGTAGTACGTCATAGACACACACCTTGCAGGTTGATCAACTCACCAGCAGGATCATAGATTACCCAGGCTGTTGAAGACAGATTCATGGTACTGCGGGAGGCACCATCCGCGAAACCAACAAATGGATGAATAGACATCTGCACAACCAGGAAGACCCGATCAGCAGAAAGATGTTTACAAGTCACACCACACTATACATGCACACAAATGCAAAAACACACACCTATGTACACACACCACACCAAGAAATCACTTCAGGCATAGTACTTTTTAAGGTACAGCCCATTTCTGGGCTGTGCCAGCGGAACTCCTTCATAATCTATAAGCTCGTAGGCCCCATTTTTCAAAACGCGCTTTACTATATAAGGCACGTGCCACATACGCTGGAACTTACTGGCTCCAAGCTTGTCATGTGCTTGATCGTACAGGAGGACGAGGTCTCCTTCAATAAAGGAACGGGGGGAAACAGATTGATCAAAATGAGTTTTGACCCTCTTCTTTTGTGCTTCAATGATCAAAGCATCCAGACGACGGGTTTCATCTAACCGTTCCAGATACAGAAGACGTTCTTCCTCAGCAGAAGTGTCAGGTAGAAGTTCCACAGCTAATTTCAGAGAAGGAATCTCGCATTCAACCAGAAGAGTGGCTTCCAGACCGTACACCAATTGAAATGGTGTGAATCCAGTTGCACTCTTATCAGATGTTCGGTATGCCCAGAGAGCTGAGAACAGTTGGAGATGCCAATTGGATTTGTGAATACCAACTGTTCGTTGAAGCATAGTGACCAGAACCTTGTTCACTGCTTCAACCTGACCATTCGCCTGAGGGTAGTATGGTGTTGAGCTATCGTGACGCAAGCCCAACTTTGAAGTCAGCTCCGCCATCGTATAATCTCGGAAATGAGTACCGTGATCAGTGACGATGGCTTGAGGAACCCCTAACCGTGCAATAACGTGGTTGAATATAAATTGAGCAGTCGTTTTACCGTCAGCAGCTAGTGTAGGCATCGCCTCGGCCCACTTGGTAAAGTAGTCGATGGCGACAATGATATATGCATGCCCCCCGGCCGAGTGAGGGTTACACGTCATAAAATCCACGCCCCATTTCGCAAAAGGGCCGACGGTAATAACGGGATGCAAGGGTAAAGGTGGCGCGCGCATCTTGCGCTGAAATATCTGGCACGCATGGCATTTACGGACTGCAGTGATACAGTCTTTGAATATAGAAGGCCAGAAATAACCTGCTCGCAGAATCTTCTGGGCAGTACCATACCCGGACATGTGTCCACCACAGGCGCCAATGTGGCAGTCATTTAGGACCTTCTCAGCCTCTTCCAAGGTTAGGCACCGCCGGAGCACCGAATCTACTCCAATGCGGTATAAGGTATCTCCTACTATACGGTAGGGCTGGGACTGATGCCGAATCCGTCGGCGAGCAACTTTATCCAACTCAGACCGAAATGTCGAGGTCTGAAGATACACAATTATGTCACCATACCAAGGGTCACGAGTACAGATGAGGAAAATCATTTCGTCCGGTATATGGTCTTCAGAGTGTGAAGGAGCAGAGTCTGTAGGGAGAGAGCATATCAGATCCGCGAAAACCAGTGATTTCGTTGACTTAGCGGTAGTGAACTCTAAGTCAAACTCCTGCAGGATAACAATCCATTTGGAGTACTTGCCCCCCAGTAATTGTCTAGAGAGAATATACGTCATAGGGTTGCAGTCTGAAACCACTGTTATCGTACGCAAAAGGATGTAATGGCGAAAACGCTGCACAGCGTGTACTGCTGCTAACGCCAACTTCTCGACATGAGCATAACGCGTTTCCGTATCGAGAAGGTTCTGTGACAGATAATAAACAACATGTTCGTTACCGTCATCGTCATCCTGCACCAAGACCATGGCTATGGTGCTAAATGCGGCAGTGAGATATAAAGTGAAGTCGCGGTGGTAGTCCGGAGGACGAAGCAACGGAGCATTGACAAGCAACGTCTTCAGCTTCTCAAAGGATTGCTGAGCGATTTCGTCCCAGTGGAAGGGAACGTTCTGTTTTAACAAACGAGTGAATCCTTTGGCCACCTCGGCATAATTCGGGATAAAGTGCCGAAGAAAATTCGCTTTCCCTTGCAGACTCTGTAACTGATACAGGGAGGAGGGTGATGGGAGATTAATAATGGCCTCAACCTTTAAAGGGTCAAGGCGAATCCCATCTTTTGAGACTATGAATCCCAGAAGACGGCCAGAATCCACGCCGAAAACGCACTTATGCGGATTAAGCCTAATGTTGTAGCGTCTGCAACGAAGAAAGATCTGGCGGAGATGTTCAGGATGGTCCTCTCGCTTAGCTGAATGAGCTGGCAAGTCGTCCAGATAAGGCTGAACGATGTGGCGAATGTCATGAAAAGCGTAGGACATCGCGCGCTGAAAAGTAGCGCCAGCGTTCTTTAAGCCGAACGGGAGTTTTTTATACGCGAAAGTACCCCACGGACAGATGAATGTGGTCTTGTGCTGATCCTCAGGGGCAATATTGATCTGATTATATCCTGAGAAACCGTCCATTAGGGAGTAGATCTCACTTCCGGCACATTCGTCGATGATCTGGTCTATGAACGGAGTGGGATAATTGTCCTTTGGACAGGCGCGATTGATGTCGCGATAATCAACACAGACTCTAATCGTACCCTGCTTTTTATCGACAGGGACAATGTTAGGCACCCATTCTGTGAGGGGGATGGGATAAATAAAACTCGCGTTCAGAAGTTTTTCAACTTCTGCCTTGATGGCGGCGGCTTTCCGAGGATGCATGGGGCGTAAGCGTTGGCGCACGGGTTTCGCACCTGGATAGGTTGGAATCTCATGCACTACGATACTGGGATCAATCCCCGGCATTTCCTCGTAGGACCACGCAAAAACATCTATGAATTCCTTAAAAAGCTCAGTATAGACTTGAATCTCATCAGGAGAACAAGTCACACCCACATGAACATTCTCAACGATCCCCGGTTTAACGGAGATGTTGATTGGAATGGTTTGAGTAATGTTACCCAGGTTACCCTCCGAAAAAACCTCGTGTGTCAGAATGGGCGTTTGAAGGGGAGGGGTAGGAACCTGAGTAGCATAACGCTCCAGACAATCAGTCATTGCCCCCAAGCTGGGCATAAACGAGGAACGATGATGTCCATCGCCCCAAGGTAGCTCCTCAAGAGACATAGTTTCAATGATGGCCTCATCGGAAGGAAACGTCTCTTTGAGAGGATCAGGTGAATCAGCCTGACCAAGCCAGGGGGATTGAGAGTAGACATCGAGAGCCATGCTCAAAGGAGCATGCTGAGGAGGTGGAGGATCAGATGCAGCAACAATTTCACAGTAGCCGATCTCTACTGGAGTCAAAGGCATAGATTCTCTAAACTCATACACCTGCTCAGGCGTAGGAATAAGCCAGGGGTCATCGGACCTGGAAATCATGTTCACTTGAGTGGTGTGCGGGGGTGGTGCGGGGAAAATACCCATGAGGATTGGGTCTTTGAAGAGACCAAGTCCTACACTGTCCGGGGGATTTGGAATCTGATCCGCGTATGGCACGTTGTTCTCAAAGGTAGAGGTGAAAAATGACAACTGATCCACCGTGACAATTTTTCCCTCGTGAGGGAACTTAATGAATCGAAAAACAGTGGATGGCACGCATAGCATGGCATGGGTCCAGCTGCGGCCAAGAAGTATATTGTAGTTGAGTTTAGCGTCAACCACTTCTACTTCCACGTTGACAGTTTTCCCCTGTAATGTGATCACTAGACTCTCGAGAACACCCAGGGGTTTAGATTCCCGACCATCAAATGCCTCAAGGGCATTCGGAGATGACGAAAGGGCTGGAGAGCCGATGGCCTTCCAGCAAGCGGATGACATAACGCAAGTAGAAGCACCTTCATCTACTACGGCCCTATGGATATTCAGACCGTTAATCCCGACTTGAATGACAAGAGCGATTTGATGTGGAAGTCGGGCAGTGAAATTCTCTAGATCGAAGGTGAGAAGGCTCGAGTCGGCGGGATCAATGCCACCGATTGCAGACAGTAAAGCCTTCCATTGTGAAGGACAACTTTGAAGAACCTCAAGTGCAGACATAGCACACGGCGCATGTGCCAGATCCTCAACAATGCTGTAATGTTGAGCGGCACGAGCGTTTGGATTATAAGAAGATCTTCGAAGAACACCTTTAGAAGGTGGCTTCACAACGGGTTCAGGAGTCGGCTTCTCGATTTCCAACGAACTGGAGGCAGGTGGGGGAGGCAGTCCATCCGCAATTGATTTCCCGGGTGCCTGCCGCGATTCATTGTAGTCCTTCGACCGCGTAGCAACATAGATAGGTGCAATACTCTTGACCATGAAAACTTGGGACCCAAATGGTACAGATGGTGACGGCTGTTCAACCATCTGGGTCTGCTGAGATGGGAATGGCTCTTTTAGAACTGCCGGAGTCCCTTTTGAGCCCTTGAGAAGCTGACTAACTTCGGATCGTCGAGGACAATCCTTAGTATAATGGTCCTCTTCACAAATGAGGCAAGGATACTTCGGTTTACGCTGGGAGCCATCCTCAGTACGAGATTTAGATTCTGGCCTCGGGGCATCAGATTTAGATTTTCCTTTTCCCTTCTTCTTCCCCTTGGAGGATTTCTCCGTAGGATTAGCCTGAACGGCATTCACCTCTGCGGTTTTGCCAGAATCAGACGGGGCGGGATTAGCAGAAGTATTGTTGGAATAATTAGCCTTCTGCTTCCCATTTGAAGATTTCTTCGAATTCTGAGAGACAGAACCAATGACTCCATCCACCGCAGGGGTAGGCGGAGCCTTAGAGGTTCCGGGCCGTGGAGCATCAGTCAAGATGTCATAAAGCGTGCGGACTGAGAATAGATAAGATCCAGGTATTGGGCACACGCGATGGCTTGTTCCTCTGTCACACACGCTCCCATCGCAATATCCTGAGCGATTTTATTCACAAAGGAGGTGGTGAACCAGTGAGTCAGTATCTGATCAGGTATGTGAAACTTGATCAGTCTACGACGGCGCTGCCACTCATGAATGTGATCTGAGATGTGAGTGGCTTTATCCTGCTTTAGGGAAGTCAGGAGGTGCGTCCCGGCTTCATACCGAACCGGTAACTGAAAATGCGTGAGGAAAGCCATGGCTAAAGAATTGAAATCTTGGAAAATGCCACAGGGTAACTCTATGTACCATTTAGCAGAAGCTCCAGTTAAAGTACGCTGGAAGAGGCGCAAACGGATTGAATCGTCGACCCAAGAGTTAGACGAACACCAAAGATGATACGTCATCACATGCGCCTGGGGGTCCTCTCCAGCTTTTCCCTTAAACTTGGGGCAATCACCTGGTATCTTGGTGGGAACCGGAGGCCAATATGGATTATGTAAAATCGGATCATTAGTCAATTTTGAAACATCCGACAGCTCCAAGGTAGCCAGGAACGGCAATGGTGGATTAACCGTCATGCCCGGCCCAGGATGAGGTCCGGTACCTATACTCCACGATGGTTGTGAATATCCTTGCCCCCACGGGTTCTGTCCTGCAGGATTCTAACCGTAGGGGGCGTAGGTCATATAACCAGACTGATTTGGATGCTGGTAACCATAGTGTGGGGCTTGATAACCAGGGTACGGGCCCTGATTATGTGTCGGCCCTGTATAAGCAGCGTTTGGATTTGGCTGCTGAGTGTAGGTAAAACCGGGTGGAGGAGGATAATATTGAGAGCCTCTGGGGTGGTTATAGTTCGGTTGAGACTGACCATGAGGATAATAACCACCCTGAGGATAAGTAGGCTGCTGAAAAGTGGAACTCTGCGGAGCCTGATACGTAGGGCGCAGCTGTTGATTTGGCTGCGGCATTGAATGAACCGGCTGCTGTGCAGGGTTGATGGAATGAGCGGGCTGCCCTGAGTGAACAGGTTGACCCGACTGACAGGGCTGACCTGCATGACCAGGTTGACCCGGATAGACAGGTTGCGCCAGTTGCACAGGCTGACCTGGCTGTAAAGGAGCCCCAGGTTGTACCGGATGGGCCGGTTGGCCTGGAGGCGGAACACCGGGTTGTACCAGATGAGCCGGTTGGCCTGGTGGAGGAATAGGGCCAGGTGGTTGCTGGAAACCGGTTTGACCTGAAGCAGAACCATAGGATAGTCCTGGCTGATATGCAACGTTAGAAACAACGAGATACTGCGGTTGCATGGGTGGAGAAGGCTGGATTTGCCCCCCAGGACCATGGACCAGTCCCGGTTGGTACCCCGGCTGAGGTTGGACAGGTTGACCGGAAGGGCTGTAATACTGTCCTTGCAGACTGTACGATGGCCCTTGATGGCCCACAGGATAGCCTTGGATGGGCTGCTCCTGGGGGTCACAAGGATAACCAGGTTGGCCCGAAGGTTGGCCTTGGAAAGGTTGCCCTTGCAGGTTATAAGCCTGGTGATGAGGTAAAACTTGAGCATGGAGGAAAGCCTCAGGAGCGGGTAGACGCAAAATGTCCCCGTGCTCGTCATACTGACCTGGAAAAGCATACACGGGAGTACCATCCTGTGCATAGTGCGAAAAATAAGATCGGTAGGGATCTTGGGAGGATGGTCCAACCTCGGGGTTCGGTTGTTGCAGAGACAACCGATACTCCTCTGGAGAGATGTTCTCTGGTATAGCAGTGGCTAGATAAATATCTTCTGGAGTTGGCATAGCCCTGGCAGAGGGTGCTGTGACAACAGGAGAAGAGGCGGCCACACAAACAGTGGGCCGAACGGGTACAGAGGTAACAGGCATCTGAGGAGACACCCCGGGTGTAGGAGCAGCTGGCCTCGGAGAAGGAGCTGACACTCCCATAGAGGCTGCGACAGAAATGATCTGACCCAGAGATCTGTATCCCGGTGGTAAAGAAGGACTGGCTGTTGACATGTCAACCAGCTCAGAGTTGTCTCCCTGAAACAATCTTCGTGGGAAGAGCTGATAGTCTTCACCAGACGTTGGAATTTCCTCACCAGAATCACTCATGGTTGATCCTGCCGTTAAATCGCGCAATAAACAGCGAGGACTAGGAGGAAATACAGCAGCAACAAAAGGCGAATCGACAAGAGTGAGGAAATCGTACCCTAATCTTCTAAAAGATATTGTGGTCCTAAAAGGCTGATATTATAACTCAATCGGGTCCTCCAATTTCTTGCTTCAATGAGAACTGGTCCCCTGTCAGTAAAAACTCAGAACAATAAAGCCGTCATGTTCAAATCAGAGGATTGGGAAGCCTCTGAAGAATCGTCCGTGTAAGGACTACCAGTAGACGAAACCGAGGGTTCCGCCACTGTGGCAAACGACAAGAGAAGAAAAAACCAACACACACACGGGCTGAAAAAGAGTCAAGACACACGATCAAATGGTCAACAAGCAATATCTAAGCGGGCGTGTAATCGTGGGTGATTAATTTTTACCACATTGAAAAGTAAGAAACTTTACCGTTTCATGTTTTAAGAGTCGAGAAACGATAAAAGATGACTCTATCTCTTTCAGATTTGACACAAGCGTGAAAGGACAAGCGCTTGACGGTCTTTTCAAGTTCAGGGAGTCAGAAAAGACCAAATGACTGCTCAGGAAATACTAGGCACAAAGGGTGTACCAAATATCCGTGAACTGCAATATACACCTTGGTTTCAATAATGAAACAGAAATCGACCAAGGACTTTCCGTACGTGCAGGCAATCTCCCCGAATGATGTGTTCGGTGTATCACGGGTATAGGGCAGCAGACTCGGCTTCCTACGGATAAAGGATCGAAAACCTAGAGGGGTCTCCCTTTATATACGCGACGGTACGGGGAGCACAAGTCCGTACTACCGCTGTCTAAAGCCAAAAGGTGAACGACAACTGCTAGGTTTAAAGACGCCAAAACACGTCTCTAGCCTAGACCACTAAATATGTTTCGTTAGATTTCAATGCTGCCTTAGGTTAATTGAATAAATTTTATGGTTGATCTTCAATTAAGTTTCAGTTTTCAGGCCCTATCGTATGTAATGTCTTAAAAGACTCTTAAATGCAAAGCTACATGCCACAGTCCAACATTTCGTTCGATGAAAACTAGCTACATAAGAGTTGAGAGTCTTTACACAAACGAAATGATCGGAAGACAAACAATGAGATCTCTAATGCAACTAATGAAATTGAAAACTTTTCATTCAAACCACTAATCACTAGCAAAATCGAAAAAATTACAATTTGCACTAATCAACCAAAAGCAAAAGAGATTTTTTTTTTTTTTTTTTCAACGTTTGATAGCTAAATGCACTAAACAAACTGAAAATAAACGGAACAACTTGAGAAACGATATTGAGAGAGCAAAAGAAACAAATTTCACTCAATGACACAAGCAATCAGATCTCAAATCGACCAAAGTCTCTCAAAACCAAGAAAAAGACTCAAAGGCTCCAATGGACCGTGTGATCTAGGCCCAAAGCAAGACCAAACGAAATTTGAATGAAGGAACGAACAATCACCCAAAAATCGCAACAAAAAAGTGAACAACTACTAAGAGGATGCGGAGGAGCAATTAGAGAGTCGACTGGACAAACAAAACACCAAAACTCCTAAGGAGGGCTTGATACACAAGGCCACTAGATGCCCTATGGCTCAAAACGTGAAATCGATAGATAAAAGCAAACAACCAAAGGACGAAGGCAAATTCCCAGTCAAACAGGACTCCAACACACTCAGGTAGTCGGAAAATCAAGAAGAAAAGCACTGACCAGACCCAGAGAGCTCAAAATTGAGCAAACTCAAAAACCCTACAGGAGTGGCGCGACTGTAAGGCTGCAACTAGCGCCAGAAAGCAATTGACGCGGGCTATACAAAAGCAACATGCGCCAATTAGCGCGACTGTCGGGCTAAAAAGCGCGCTAGTCAAGTTTCTCAGCCAAAATTAAAGAAGAACTACTCCAGAAGCAGATCAATGTAAACTAAGCAAACCAAGAAGCAAAAACAGCAAAAGAACCCAACCCAGAAGGCTAACCAAGCAAGGAAAATCATAAAACAATCAAAACGAGACAACCCAAACGAGACAGTGAAAACTAGACTCTCCCCAGTGGAGTCGCCAAATTGTTGAGGAGGTAAATCCCCTCTACGGACATAGGCGATCCCTACTAGCCCAGCAGGGGTCTAGCAACAATCACAAAATGTTATAGCGCAAGTTCCTAGTTACGGATAAAATACCAAAGATGGAGGCCTACCTGGAGTCCAATGCTATGATCCGTAGAATAAAGCGTTCCCGTTCCTCAGCCTCAGCAGATCACAATCCTTCCACGATCTCCGCAGATGGACACCTGCACATGCAAGAAACAACACGAATACAAGCATAAAATCCAGAATACGCAACTAGATATCAGTCAGAAAGGATATAACTCATATTAACATAAGTGAAAACAGAGTGGAACCATAACCATAATCATTCATTAAATAACAATCGAAAGAGAGTACAACCAATGTTCTGACACCGTGATCTCCTTCGGAAGGGTCCCCAGTCGTTCACGTCTCGCAAATCTCGCCAGGAAAAGGGGAAAACCTCTCTTGAGTCTCTCGACGATAGTCTCCTTACTTGAGTCGGCCTTAAGGGAAGAAAGAGGGCTCTTACAGCACAAAGGCTCTTGGGAATTTGGAGATTCAAAGCTTAGACACCTCAAGACTAGCTTGCCATGGAATTGAGCAGGCTTTTATAGATGGGGAAGGAGGGAGTTGGGATCCCTATTATTGTGGGATTGGCCCTATCATGAAGGAAGGTTCCATGAAAGGTGGCAAACCACTTCCCTTACATAGAACTCCCGTAGCCAAACCTCCCAACTCAAGATAGGCAATAGTTTCTGAGTTGGTTGAAACACAACTTCCGCAATCTTTATTTAAAAAACACTCCTTAAATTGGCTGGCGCGACTACTGCTCTGGGACAAAGCGCCAGTTGGCGCGGCCTCTTTGTAGTATTTTCCCCATTGGCGCGAGTGATGAATTTGCTTCCCGCGCCAATGCAAAAAGAGATGTTTTCATTATTTTTTGCAAGGAGATGTCTTTAGGGCAATTGAAGCTCATGTTTAGAGGGATGCAATGATGATGGTTTCAAGGCATGACATTGCTCACAGGTCACGTAATGGGTCCTCCATTGTGCGGGACGGGGAATGGTAGGGACAGTGACAAATTACTATGTAACACTAGTGTCTAATGCCCCTGCATCACCATGTATATTCAGGGAATATTCTCCAATTTTAGCCCATTGACACTGTGACAAGTGTCACAATCAGATTCGCCAGTGAACTTTGGAAGTGATTATATTTTTACATCTATCCTAAAGTTGAAGGAGAATTTTTTTTAGCTGGAATAGTTCAACTAGAGTTGGGCATGTGGTGCAGGAAGATAATTTTTTTTTAGTTGGAATAGTTCAACCAGAGTTGGGCATGTGGTGCAGGCAGGGGCCGCCATGTGCCCCCTCTGGTGGACCCATCTAACCTTTGGATTATGCTTGAAATTCTGAATTATTGCATTTAACTAAGGTTCTGGACCTATATATATTTCAGGCTTAAATGTATTTGTTTTACCCTAAGGCCTAATTATTGGATAGTGGACGGATTATTGTGGGATAAACACATTGTATATACCCTAAGGTTTTAACCTATGGAGGCGGAACATTATTGTGGCTGAATATATATATAACCTATGGTGGAAACTATACAAGCGAACAAACATCTATTTATGCGTGGACATATATATCATATTATACCTAAAGTTCTAACTATGGTATCGACGGTCAGATGTATGGCGGCAATAGATTATTATAACCCAAAGTTTTTTGGCTAAGGTTTGGTATTACATTGTTGAACTAAATTTGGTGCGGGGGTCGAGGTCGAACCCACGATCTCCCCCGCGCTACCCTACCAACTTACCACCTGCTCTCTTTGTTGGGTCTTAACCTATAAGGACACCACTACTATTTGAAGATTAATGGTGCCGAAGACGGGGGTTTGGAGGGGGCCAACCCCCTCCCATGTGACTTCAACGATATAACCGCAGGCGGAGCCAATCAATACGGAGGGAATTATATTAATGTTTATCCCTGTATTAACCACTAATCCGCAAGGTTTTCAAACTAATTAAACTTGATTATAACCAACGGATAAATTCACAGTTAATGATGCGCTTATCCTTAATTAAGTCGTCATTAACTGCTAGTTAATTCGCGCTTAACTTGATGGTGGATTTAGCGGCGGCCCCAGATTCAAAGATTTCACCCAAAACAATGGAGTTATCTAGAGTTCTTCCAAATTTGGAGGATAATAGTAGGGAAATTTGTTTTTTCCATCCCTTAGAGACATTTGACAGAGTGTGATTGGGAAAATCAATGTATTGATTTTGTAGTTTGGAATTGTTAGATTAATGATTAAGTTCATGCAGATGCAACATGATTCTTAGCCACCATTATTTTCACAATTGAGCTAATACAAAGACCCATGCAATGGAAGCTGAACCAAGGAGATGTAGCCCAGGAGGGGTGAACTCCTTCAGCAAAATAAAGTGTTATTCATTCAATTGTCAAGGTTTGCTGTGTGTTTATATGTTGTTGCTCAACATTTAGTTTCCATGTTGTTATGCTCATTTATTCAAGTTAATCTCTACAAGTTTACTTGTTTATCAATCATAAGCACCTCAATAAACCCTTGTACGAGAAGCAAACATCAACACTTTTAATACAAGATTTCATGGCTTTGGCCTCTATATTATGCTCAACTTGGGAAATTGACCTATTTACAATGCTCTTTTCTCTTGAAACCTGCGCCAATGAGTCCAAAGGCGGAGCCAATCAATACGGAGGGAATTATATTAATGTTTATCCCTGTATTAACCACTAATCCGCAAGGTTTTCAAACTAATTAAACTTGATTATAACCAACGGATAAATTCACAGTTAATGATGCGCTTATCCTTAATTAAGTCGTCATTAACTGCTAGTTAATTCACGCTTAACTTGATGGTGGATTTAGCGGCGGCCCCATATTCAAAGATTTCACCCAAAACAATGGAGTTATCTAGAGTTCTTCCAAATTTGGAGGATAATAGTAGGGAAATTTGTTTTTTCCATAATTGAGCCAATTTTTGACGAATTTTGGTTCAAGAAGAGTCATTATTGGTAGATTTTGATGTTTTGGAGCCATTGGATCAGGTTGTAGATGCAACATGAGATTGTAAACAACATTATTTTCACAATTGAGCTAATACAAAGGCCCATGCAATGGAAGCTGAACCAAGGAGATGTAGCCCAGGAGGGGTGAACTCCTTCAGCAAAATAAAGTGTTATTCATTCAATTGTCAAGGTTTGCTGTGTGTTTATATGTTGTTGCTCAACATTTAGTTTCCATGTTGTTATGCTCATTTATTCAAGTTAATTTCTACAAGTTTACTTGTTTATCAATCATAAGCACCTCAATAAACCCTTGTACGAGAAGCAAACATCAACACTTTTAATATAAATCAGATCAAGATTTCATGGCTTTGGCCTCTATATTATGCTCAACTTGGGAAATTGACCTATTTACAATGCTCTTTTCTCTTGAAACCTGCGCCAATGAGTCCAAAATGCCCAAAAATGGTCATCTAACCTCTTTCTGCATCTGATTTGGTCAAAAAATCCAAAATTTATGACCATTTACATTTTCTCCACTATTTCAAGCCCTAATTTACTTAATTGGAGCTAAATTGGCAGTCTCAGCCGAAATTTGGGGGTCTGCCAACTTAATCATCATTAAATTAAGTAAGTGTGGTTAGTGCTAAACCTGCACTTGTGCTAATCCATAATTAACTATGGATTAGGTGCTTAATAAACAGTTTAAGGTTAACTAACCACAGTTTAATGCATTAAAAATCTGCACTTATCTGTTAACTCCATCTGTGGTTGTGCATTGAGGTCTTATGGATCGGGGGTTGGCCCTCATGTCCCCCACCATACAACATGGTATAGTTTAAATATATGCAAAAACAATTTTATGTTAAGACTCATCGTGTGGTATAATGGTTATGTGTGGTGCTGGCATGTGGAAGGTCGTGGGGTCGAACCTCGATGCCTTTGCTCGAATTCAAACCAAAAATTTTACTCCACCATACACCATAGGGGGGGCACGTGGCGGCCCCAGGTTGCACCACTGTCCTCACCCAAAAATTCGCCACAACCAAGAAACTCAACCAATAAGACACTGCCACTTAGTAGGTTGTCATTCGCCGGAGGAAAACGACAAAAAATGGACCCTACCTAGTCAACACTCCATGTCAACAGTACGAACTTTTGAATGGGCTCTCTGTCACCATTTTTTTTGCCTATTTGTGCAAACAAACAAAACTCATTTCCGGTAGCATACGAAGTCCATTTTTCGTGAAACGAAGTGCACCGAATTCAAAACGACGAGCACTACATGGTAGTTCAGGTTTCTCGCCATTCTGAGAACTTTGATATTTGAGCATAAAACTAAGCACCTGATCATTCCTCCCCACTGGAAGCCTTTTAGACCCTAAAATATCTTTCATTACTGAACACGTGGATGAGGGTACAATTCTCTCACTCTTCTAGTCTCAATCCACTAGAATTTGCCTAATTTTGACAATTGGAGCTTTTCATAAAAACTAATCTTTTTCCTTGATTCTTGAGACCCTGTCTTGCTGTTGTAGACACCGTCATGCTTTAATTTTCCTGAATGTGCAAAACAACAAGCTTTCCTTTAAGAAACAAACTTGTTCCCACCTCGGTCATCAATCAAAGGAAACTTGAAAATTGTCTCACCTCGAACACTGTCGACAAGGCCATTTTTAGCTTGTCTTGCCTTGTACTTGCATCGATTTTTGACCAATTGTTTTTGCCATTTCCATGTACCGTTTTGAAACAAAAAAAAAAGTACTTGTGGAGCCTACACCTTCTTTTTCAAATTGTTTTAGCGCTTTCTCTTTTACCTTTGCACTCTCTTGCACCAACATCTTGTTTCCATGACCGTTCAACACTGATTTGGACTGCCGCAAATCCTTCTCATCTTATTTATCTCTTTTCATTGGCAACATGTTAGAGTCCTGAAACATCTCATTACAAACATTATCAACCTCAATGAAATCATCTTATTCATTTGATGCATCTTTTTGAAAGGTTTCATTCAGAACATCACTATGCTTGAACATTAACAAAGTCAAATTTTAACTTGCATTGACTATTCTTTCATTTCTCGTGCATGTATAATAGACAAACTCCTCTTCTTTTTACGCGCTCTAACTGTGCACTCAATCCAATTCTTGAACAAGTGGTACTCATTCTCATGGCGATGAAATATTGCTTTCCTATCATAAAAATAAGGACTTCCCAAAACAATACCTGAAATCTCAAGCGACACTACATCAAGTTCATCTTCGTCAAGAAAGTTTGAATTGATTGCAAACCTTAGGATTCACTTCCTTGTTACCTGCAAGTTTTCACTCTTGCATATCCACCCTAAAGAATAAGGTATTGTATGTGTAACAGTTTCAAGATTTAACTTCTTAACTAAGTCTTCAAAAATCAAATTAGCTTGAGAACCACAGTAAAAAAGTGTGTCTATTTTGGTATGTTTTGAAAAGACTCTAATATGAAAGAGTTCAATTCTTGTATCTTCATCTTGAGTTACATTAGAATGAATTGAAGAACTAATGCTTGCTATGTACTTATCATTCAAACCCATTGCTGTAATATTGGTTTCATCTCTTGAATATGAACCTAAGTCATGTTCAATGATTGCAACAATTTTCTCCTTCTCTTTGGCTTTAAGTTTGTTTGGCTTCAACTCTGGATGGAGTTGCCAACAATGGTCTTCATCATGGCCATTTTTAGAACAATGTTTACATGTGAGTTTCTCTTTTCTCTATTTTAATCGAACCATTTTTCTTTCCTCTTCCATTAAACTTACCCTTTCTTTTACCTTCATACTCAAGGAAACTATCACTTTTCTCATCTGCACCATGTTTCCCTCTTGCTTCTAGATGTATGGCTTGAACACAAACCTCATCTAAGTTTGTGGGATTGAACATGAAACAACATGTCTAAGATAACTATGCAAACCCTCAATATACTTTAACAAAGTTTCTTGTGAATACAAATTAACACCCAAAATAAGAGCTCTTCTCCTAAATTCATGAGTATAATCTTGCACACTTTGCCCTTTCAATTGTCTAAAATTCTGCCAGTCCATAATGGATTTTTGCATGTAATATAGAGGGTAAAATTTCACTTTAATGGAAGCAATAAAATTAGACCAAGACATTGATATCTTACTGTGGTTTTTAATCTCATCTTGGGTCCTTGCTTCCCACCATACAAGTGTTGCGCCCTCCATTCTCAAGGAAGCCAACCGAATCTTTATGCCATCCTCTTGAAGGTTATGAATTCCGCTATAAACCTCCAATTGACGAATCCAATTATCCAGCTTCTTTGCATTTACTTCACCATTATACATCGGTAGCTCAAATTTGACATCAAGTTTAAGTAAGGGTGATTTACCAGTTCCTTTTGAAGTATGCGGATGAATAGATGGAAGAGTTGTGGTAGTGGAAAATGAAGAAGAGGAAGGTGAAGATGGTGGTGAGGATGATGGTGGAGTGGATGGTGGCTTCTTACCACCTCCATGGCCTCCTCCTCCTGGAGAACCCTCTCCTCTTGGAGGCCTTGAATTTTATCATTGCATCCTTAAATTCCTCTCCTCATAGAGGACTTTAACCATCTCTGTCATATCAAAGAATGCCTTCTTGAATGCCCTCTCATCTTCTGTCATGGTAGGCTCTCCTTAATGAGACATGCTCACTGAAGAATCAACTTCAACTTGAGGATGTGTCGGTGTTGAAGTCTTTGGAAACCTTTCCCTTATTCCTCTTGACCCAACTACAGGGCTCTCAACTAGCTTCCCTCTCCTCTTTTGTGTTTTAACCTTGTAAGCATGACACAAACTCGCAAACAATTAGATCCCTTCTTGCAGCAAAAAAAAAAAAAAATACCAAGAGCTCTAATACCAAAGATGATTTGAATGGAGGATGTTAGTAATGCTCAACTAATTCCTCTTTCAGAATTTGAAAACAATGTCTTATGTGTGCTTAAGTGTTCAAGTTTTCTTGCAAATTATAAAGTCTCATGAACGTTTTTCATGTTAATTTAATGAACAATTTAACATAAAATAAAGGCTAAATAACAATAAATAAAAGTATAGTACATCACCATACAACACATCAACACAGGGATTTCATGAAGGAGTTCACCTATTTACAATGCTCTTTTGCTCCTGAAACCTGCACCAATGAGTCCATAATGCCCAAAAATGGTCATCTAGCCTCTTTCTGCACCTGATTTGGTCGAAAATTCCAAAATTATGACCATTTACATTTTATCCACTATTTCAGGCCCTAATTTAGCTAACTGAAGCTAAACTAGCAATCTTCGTCGAAATTTGGGGGTCCACCAACTTAATCATCATTAAACTAAGTAAGTGGGGTTAGCACTAATTAAGCGCTGTTTAGCGCTAAACCTGCACTTATGCTAATCCTAAATTAACTGTGGATTAGGTGCCTAATAAACATGTTTAAGGTTAATTAACCATGGTTTAATGCATTAAAACTTTGCACTTATCCATTAACTCTGCCGGTGATTATCCACTGAGGTCTTATGGCTCGGGGGCTGGCCCCCCACATCCCCCCCCATACAACATGGCATAGTTTAAATATATGCAACAACAATTATATGTTAAGACTCATTGTGTGGTATAATGGTTATGCGTGGCGCTGGTGTGTGGGAGGTTGCGGGGTCAAACCTCTGAGCCTCTGCCCGACTTTAAACCAAAATTTTTACTCCGCCATACACCATGGGGGGGGGGGGGGGGGGGATGTGGCGGCCCTAGGCTGCACCACGTGTCCTCACCCAATTAGACAACTTTGAACCAAACAAAAATTCACCACATAACCAAGAAATTCAACCAATAAGACGCTGCCACTTGGCAGGTTGTCATTCGCTGGAGGAACATGACAAAACATGGACCTTGCCTAGTCAACATGCCACGTCAGCAATAAAGACTATTGATTGGGTTCCCTGTCGCCATTTTTTTGCAAACGAACAAAACTCATTTCCAGGAGCATACAGAGTCCATTTTTCACGAAACTAAGTGCGCCGATTCAGATCGAAGAACACCTCATCATTATGGTTTCGCGCCATTATGAGAAATTTGATTTTTGAGCATAAAACTGAGCACCTGATCATTCCTCCACCCATCATGAAATTTCCCAAATTGCTTCACCTCCACTTCGAACATGCATTCTTGGTCTTCATCCATTGGTATGGTAGAGTACTAGAGAATAAGCTCGTCGAGGGAGGTCATGTTAGAAAAACCTGGTCTTGGCTCCCTATGGAAAATGGAAACAATAATTCAACAACGGAAATAAGCTACCAGGCTAGGGGAAGCACAAAGAGATAGGCTTAAACTCAACTCATATGGGATGGAAATAATGTCACATGCCTTAGACATCACTATAAATCCTTTGGGAAGCTTCCCACATTTTCCAGCTCACTACAATGATGCGAGACAAGAGCTCTCATTATGTGGATCATCATGAGATTTAGAGGTCAATCAAGCTGAGGGTGGGACAACCATGCCTCCCACCTCGATTGAGTAGGGTGATGATGGTGGATCCATTTGTCCCTCGTGTATGTCGCGTGTTTCTCACCCTATTCAGGGTAAAATTTAGGGAGGATATAAGGGTGGGCTTTGATCCACTTATGTGTGCATGGGTCATGAGATCATTTAATATAATCTATGTGGGTGCAACCACACGTTTGACCATTACCTCAAGGTTCCCCCATGATTGCATGCTAAGCTCTCATGTGAATAACGCCTTGTCCAAAAGTTAAAATCTCCTCGCTTTCGAGGCTAAGCTCTCATGTGAATAAAGTCTTGTCCAAAAGTTAAAATATCCTCGCTCTCTATCATTATCATTAGATCAATCATGTTGGGCTCAATCATTTCCACATTATATCTATCCTTATTAGTGAATTTAATCCTTTCTTTTTCTCAAAGCTAGTGAATACCTAACTTTTGAACTGATTTCAATGTAACTAAATCTATTTCTTATAAGTGAGATAAGATTACAAATGTGTTTGTAAATTTTGTTTAGATATTTAGATCACCACTAAGCACAAATAAGACTAAAATGTTTGAGATAAATATTAAAGCTTAGTAATACGATATGTGTTTTGTTGCATTTCAAGTTTAGAGAGTTGTTAAAAATATGGATTCGTTTTTCATTTAGTTGGATTCAATTTAAAAAAAACATGTGTTACTCATTCTAATAATAAAGCACCCCTACCCATGTATTACTGAGTTATAAGTCGTTGAATTGTTTTGATGTTATAATGTTAACATGAAGATTTGATCAACATATTACCCGTCCATCATATTAAAAAAAACAATCTCCCAAAAAAAATCTATCACCATATTCAACATTTTTTTGGGGCGCATTTTCAAAATTGCAAGTTTTATTTTTATTGATAAGTTTGAGTTATATAAAATATAGAGCGTTTTTTAGGATTCATTCTGGCAATGCTCCACACGCGGCAGGTTTGAATCGGTTATCCCTTATTCCCTTGTTACCGCCTTGTAAATTCACTTGCTCTGCTTTCAATTTGCATTATCACACACTCCAAAGCTACATATGATTTCAGAAGTCGCAGCAGCAAAGAGGAGAGTACAGGAGAAGACCTACAACGAATTTCAAGCACAGGGCAAGGTGGTAAGTCATGAATCATAACGCCAACATGTATACAAATCTCAACTCTTGCGAGCAACCACCGCAATCTTTGAATCCGCCATTACCCTACCTTGTTCAGCACCCCTCAAACGTCCCTCCTACTCTTCATTTCAGTTTTGCTGTACCCAATGCCAGCTTGAATAATAACAGCAATAACGCCTTTCCCTTATACTCCTCCCTGCCCACAAACACTGTAAAAGCTCCCCCTTCTCTCAGCGGTAACAGGGATTCATTTCAGTATACCAAACAAAACAACCAAATAAACTTAAACGACTCCTTAACCCTTTTCAGACAATTAATATCGCACGCAGAAGTAAGGGCTAAAGAGATCTCAGATTTACTGAAATTAGGTTCATGTAGCAGCGATCCAGATTTACTGAAATCTGGTTCATCGAGTAGCAACTTAGAACTATCATCGTGCCCATTCAATCCACAGCATCGAATGCCACCACAAGTTATGTTTCGCCATTATCTGAGATGTCCTTCATCGCCTGCAATGGTGGACTTGGACATCTTGTCTTCACTCAGGTATCCTTATTCTTTAAAATCTGACAAAGATTTAAATGCAGAAACCCAGTTGTTTAAACCCCTCGAGGGCCCTCAATCGGATATTTGCATTTCTATAGAAGAGGAAGGATTACTCGACAGCAACTTATTCTACAAGGATGCCCCCGGCGTTGTTAATGCGGCTCAGCAGAATGTGATCGATAGAACTTTTTTCTTACCTAGTATTTTGTCCATGGACTGTGTAAACTCCAACTCTGGAAGTGAAGAAGTTGGGTTATCAGGAAAACATGATATAACCCTCCTCCCTTCTGAATTTTGGGCTCTCCAGACAGAAGTGGCGGGATGGAATGACTTCCCTTCAAAGTATTCATTTGTAGCACTTGAAACTTCATTAGGTTTAGGGAAGCTTAAGGGGTCTGAGATTCTCAAATGGATTATTCGGAATTCTCCTGCTTACGGGGTCATAATTGATATGCCAATGACTCGTCATATCTTTGTCCTTTTGAAACTTTGTCTGAAAGCTATTTCACGAGAATCTTTTGGGTTGTATTCAAGGGAGAAGGAGAAGAAAGAAATATCTCAGAATACAGAAAGAAATAGGACTGATATGCTTCCGTCTGTTGAAACCATGAACAAATCTCCAGACCCAAGAACAGCTTATTTTGATTGCCCAGTTCTGCTTGAAAGTGCAGGATGGCTAGCTTCTCAGTTTTCTATTCTATACGGTCAGGCGTGTGGCAAAGGTTTTGTTATTGGCATGCTCAGACATTGTTTTTTTCGTGCTGGTTCTGCACTGTCATATGGCTTTGTAGATGAAGAGCCAGAAATTGCCAAAATTCAACGGGATTCGAGCAAGTTTTCGATTGCGGATGACGGCGACGCTTCTCATCAGGAAGTAAATGTGAATGAAAATACTGTTGCAGAGGCTGTAGAATTTTCTACGACCATGAAGAAAGAGAGAATAACTAATGCAAATGTGAAAAGAAACGCCTCTGAATTCAGTTGCAACGTGACTTCAAATATTGGGGATGGAGACAAATTTGAGCTTCCGGATGCGCACAGTTTGGAGAGGAGGGTGTTTGTGTCACAGGTTGCAGCAGCAGTTGCTGCCTTACATGAGCGATTCCAGCTGGAGGAAAGAATAAAAGGACTGAGAAACTTAAGAAGGCTTTCAAAATATCAGCTGTATGCATTTTTCCCCTCCCTAGTCATGCATATTTTTGCATACACGTACTTGCACGTAGGTTAGGCATTTTTATTGTTTGTCCTTGTCCTCAGTGAGTGGTCAGCTACTGAAAAAGTAATGCTCATTGTACTTATGTGAAACATGCCCCGATGTACATCACAAGGCACAGGTTACATTAGTCCATTTTCGCTCCAATAAGGTAGTTGACGTGATTTCCTACCAGTGATCATATGTTCATTTTAGCGAATGGCATCTGTTGATGGCACAAACAATATG
Source organism: Pinus albicaulis (assembly GCA_034641835.2). Taxonomy (NCBI): domain Eukaryota; kingdom Viridiplantae; phylum Streptophyta; class Pinopsida; order Pinales; family Pinaceae; genus Pinus; species Pinus albicaulis. The sequence goes on from CM076578.1 coordinate 708,193,606, forward strand.
CACTGAACCGCGGTGCATTCAATGCTATATAACTTGGGATATACATCTTTTAAATCCAACGGTGTATAGCCGTAGGTTACCTGTTAGATGTTTTGGAGGTATATCTGGCGTATTATCCAGTCTAATTTGCATAGAATTTGGCCAGGATTTGTTGGAATCACAAGTTTGAGGTGTGAACTCTTCACTATCCAAGTGTCCCAGGGGTTTTTCAGGTGCTGAATCCATATATGCAGTCAAAAAATTAGTTTAAAGAATACAAATCAAGATTTGACCAATTTTTTTTTTTGCCAGATTCTGACCAAAATCTTCAAAACGTCTAATAGTTAGACAACTAGTTAGACAACTCCCACCGTATATTCGAACCTATATAGCATTTAATGCACTGCTGCAGGGTGCATATTGTTTACCTGTTGATGTCGAGAATTGCTTCTTTATCTGTATAAGCATGGGTTAGTGTGCCTTGTAAAGATGTCTTATAATTTATTTTATGAACTGGTAGCACAAGAGTTTTTATCTTTTGAAATATCCTATTAATTCAATGTTTAGTTTTAGTTTCCAAAATTTGACAACTTCAATATGTGGCACCGTTACCTTTGTGATATGACATTATAACTATATGGTTATAAATGCAATTGTTTATGCTACGTCTTTATGATTCCTTTTTCTTTAAAAAGGTTATGATGAATTTGACAGATTAGCTGAGCATGAAAATGCCGTGAGGAAGGCTACAGAGGAGCGGAAAAGGCGTTCCGATTATAAACCCATACTTGAGCAGGATGGCCTTATATGGCAGCGTTCTTCCTATCAGGTAAGTCTTGGTGGGTATATTTGTATGGCTCAATGAGGTCACTGAGAACATTAGATGTATTATGCATTGAAATAGGGTAAAGCAATAGATTGATTGCTTTTCTCGATTGTACTTATTTATGGTGGCTGCACTATATAAGTTTATTGTGTATATCATAATAAACCTTTTTACCAGCACTTATGTAGGACCTCTCATTACTTCTAAGATATTTTATGGCCATGAATGATTTGGATACATCAATGCAACTTCTTTGCGTACAATATGTATTGGTCAATTTTCTCTTTGTTGGAACTTAAGTGATTTAACAAGAAAAAGGATCATGGATGATGCCTCGCGAAATGTGCACCATCAATATGACCAACTTCTAGTCAGTTGACTTGTGCTTATTACACTGTTTAACTGATCTCTGATTCTGATGCACAACATATCCATCTTAACTGCGTAATTTTATTGTTTGGTGATTTGTCACATTGAAAAAGGGAATCAGTTCTTCCTTTCTATAAAATATGGATGCTTGCATTGCAACACTCTCAACAGGCTGCCAGTCTTTAGACTTTTCTATTCAGCTCTTTGCGAAATATTTCTGATAATGCCAACCTTTAATAAGGTACATTTGACCCTTCTTTCTATTGTTTTTCACTTCACTCTTCTTGTGCGTCCATCCATTCTCCAGTTGATTTGATTTTTGTTTTGTCAACAAGATGATTTTTTCTGATATACCAAGTCTTCCTACAGAATTAAGTTTTCAACTTTGTTATACCGGACAACATTCATATTCGCTATCTAGTCTCTTTTCAAGAGGTATTGTCCATTTTCATTAGAAATGACTTTCAATTACCTTATGTATCTCAGGATGTCCAATGAACTGATAATCTATGTTTATAAATTCATCACAATGTGCTCATGAATTTCTAACAATTTGAATCACCGTCAACCAAATGGTAGGCATTATTTCAAATTACTGATTTCAGTTAAACTTACTAAATATGGCTCTAAACTGGTTTCAATGATTTTCAATTTGAATAGAAGCCAGAATGATGCTAATATCTATTGTATTTGAGAAGCTGGAATGAACCCAATATTCTTAAAAATATAATAACAATTTTGCTCTGATCATGCAGCATTGAACAAATCTGATTTTGCTTTTGGTGCAATCTAAATCAAACTTTTATGCTGTTTCTGGGCTGTGCTATTCATTAAATTTTAAAGGAAAACAACAGTATATCTTGTAGATTACCTAAAAATTCTGTGAAGTATCGGATTTGGCTTGGAAAATGCTTAGAAAAGTAAAAAGTGGGCTGCGGACTAGACTTTTAGTATTGACACAAATGGAAACTTCACATGATATGATGGTAGAGGCCTGTAACTTTTTTGGCCAGTGTAATAACAAACTCTAATCATTAATGTGACTAACTAGATAGTAATCAGATTGAAAAGGAATGTATAAGTTTGTGCCCAAGGAATAACAATATAGGACAGGCAACACAATAAGCTTGTAATTTAGTAGGGTTAGTTTACTCATTCAGAAAACTTTTAACGTAGTGGAGCTATTTTAAACTGTGGTTGGCAGGAAAGCTCAGCCATCATTACAGTTTTGCGTGATAACTCACATTGATGAAGCATATTTGAATAAATTTGTGCCAGTAGCTCTAATTATTTTTTCCCTGTTGCCAGTTGACATGCTCCTACACTCAAGCTTGTAGCTGAGAATAAGATTGCCGGTACCTTGCCAGCGCCAATCAACAATTATCTCACAAAGAACCCGAATCAGCAATTGCCTTACGAAGAGCGAACATGTCACAAGTGGGTATTTGAACCTCGGTGGGGAGGATAACAATTTCTCCTCTAGCACTTGAGATAGACTCACTTGATCACTTACATGTGCATGGGTCATGAGATCATTTAAGATAATCTCTCTCGGTGCAACCACATATCTGACCATTACCTCAAGGTGACCCCATTTTTTCAAGAACAACTCTCAAGAGAATTGGTGAAAAACTCCTTGCTCTTCACCAATGGATCCAATGGATTTGAATTTGAAGGATACAGAGTGGGTTTTGTTCCACTTATGTGTGCATGGGTCATGGGATCATTTAATATAATCTCTCTCAACCACTACCTCATGGTGAATTCATGGTTTGGGTAAAATCGAAGGACACGGGGGTGGGCTTTCATCCACTCATGTGTGCATGGGTCATGAGACCATTTAACACAATCTCTCTAGGTGCATTAGCTCTAATTCTTGTGTGTCTTACCTTCAAACTGTGTGCTACTCTTTTAAAGGTGAATGCAGATTATATTCACACCACAAATATATGAATCGCTGCTATAAAGCTGAAGCAAGATGTCACCATACCACGAAGAAGTGAATTATTGATATATCTCGATACTGTATAGCTATTAGAAATTTCATGTATATCTATATTCGTTCCAATTCGATTTTATTAATAATAAAAGCTGTGATACATCAGCCAAATAAAAAGTGCTTAATGTGGGCAACATTTGGCACAGCTTTTAGGTTGTAGACTATTGGTACTGCAATCAGATTTCCCTTTAATGCGTTAACAACTGGTGATTGAACTGTCACTCAATGCAACCAATACAGCCAAGTACAAGTTGGTGGCCATTTGGTGGAGGGAGTGGTGGTCGAAAGGTCAAAGAGTGACCAATCATGTCATCTACTTTGATGCACAGGCCCAGAGAATGAGTGTGAAAATGCTCCTATGTTATTATATTTTTGTTGATAGTTTGTCTAATAAGGAGTTTGCAAGGTGGCTGGCACATTTTCTTCTAGAGGGTTGAGAGGCATGGCTGATTACATTGATTACTCCTGAAGCTTTCCTAGTTCACTGTTGCTAGTTGTTTCTCGAAGTTGCATATACACTATGTCATTACTTTTCCCAGTCACCTGTTTTTGCTGTCCTACTTGAATTGGCTATTTCATGAAAGGCTGTTAAGAGTGGGAGTTCGAAGTGAGAATTTTCAAAAGCCTCTAAGAGTGGAGCCTTCGGGCAGTTTTTTTTATATAATATATTTTGATGCATATATATTCAGGAAAAACACGCAGAATGTCTAATTAGTTGCATAAAATATGAAAACACAGATTTAACTTCTGGATTAATGATGATAATTAAAGCATCAACCATTTAGTGCACACAACATTGATCTTATAGTAGCTATAACATTGTCACTAAATGATCAAACATAACATTGACCTTCAAGTTTCAACATACAACTACATCAACACATTGTAACGGATAATATCGACAACGAAATGGAACAAAATATTGTATTCATGGACAAAGAGTTGTAATATGCAGTTAACAACTTGAAATTTCAAACTTAAACTGTCATGCATTATTTAGAAAATAGGCCATAATAAAGAAAAGAGGCTCAGTTCTGGAAACCAGATTCCAATCTGAAAAAGAAAATACGCATGGTATCTATTTCTCTTCTCTCTTCTCATGAGAAACTTATAATATCTATTCCTGTAGCCTGTGGACAATAGGATTCGGAGTAGGTGGAATTGCTCATGGAACAAACCCATAAGCTACATGCCCCTGGCACAATGGTGGAGGTTGTGAAGCTAAAGCTGTTACACCGAAAAACCTTTTAGTGCTGACAATGGTGGTGCATGGGGGTGGGCTGTGGCATCTTTGCTGAATGATCAATGTCATGAGTCCCATCAGTGAAAAGTTTATCTTGCAAGTGCTCTAAAGCTATGGTTCCATCCTCCAAATTAGCCAAATCTGAATTGTTGTCCCAAGTTGTATATGTTTTATCATTCTTTGCCACCTCATAGTAATGGGACACCAACTTAAGTCTTTAGTGCACATAAACCAATCTTTTTGCCTGGCATAATTTCAAGTTGTTCCTCTTTACATTGCGGATGAACCTATATTTGCTCTAACAACCCTTTGTGAAAGAAGTGTTTACAATTTGTGAAAGCACCCTTATCACCCATTTATGCAGATGTGTGGTAGAGGGCCGAGGCACCATACATGTTCTACCATTTGATTGGATTCAACCTATCCTGATCTTTAGTTGAATGTAGAGTAGCAGAGACTCCATGTTCACTAATGTTCTTGCTCAATTCACTTTGTACTTGAGCATGCTCATCATCATGAAGGACCAACTTGTACAATGCAAACATATACCCTAAGTCACTGCATTCAGTGTGTTTATGTTAATTTTGGGCAACTAGGTCCAAAATCCTTGTTGTACTGCTCAGATGATGATGCCAATATTTTTATTGGACTCCTTTCGAAGAGGTGCAAGATTGATCTAAAGATCATCTTGATCGGATGAGCAGAACATTTATTTTGAATTTATTCCACTTATGTGCAAGGTCGGCCAGAATTGTAATGTAGGCTTGGAGCCCCAACAGATGTGTCACACACCCTCACAAATAGATATAAATTGGACAGACTTGGAGGTCATTTCATCATCCACTCATCACACACTTCTCTCTTTTGTCTGATTGGTTCTATCACCTTTTGGAGGCTTTTCTTCTCACATGTGTGGAACATTAGCTAGGGTTTCTATACGGATCTGTCTAGGGTTTCAGCACAGGTTTGACCAGTGTTGACTTTGGTCAATGCTTGGTCCTTTTGACCTCAAACCTTCACCAAACTTTCGATTTCTGAAGGCTGCTTTCATTGGCACATAAACTGAGGCTAGACGTTGACCTTTGACCTGATGCGTTGACTTTTTGCTGCTGCTGTTCTGTGTTGACTGTACAACGTTGACTTTCATTGACTTTGGGTTGACTTTTGTGGAGCTGTCTTGAGGGTTGTGTGACACTTCTAGTTGGCTGACCGTGAGGAGAATTTGCTGGTTGAAGCTTCTTGTTGATCGCCGTAATGCACCACAACACATATATTTTGCTGATTAAGTTAAGTGTATTTTTGGCTTGTCTTCTGTTGATCTATTGGTATGTTCTATCGGCATTTTACTTTCATGTTTATGTGATTGCTATTTGGTATCGGGTTTGAAGTAAATTTGCATCAAGCATATAACATCTTCAAAAATTTACAGTTTCTTCCTTGAAATTCAAATTTTGTTGAATTTGAAGATCTTTTGAACAAATTTGACTCAGTTTGGTGAATTTGAAGACTAACCTAACTTGATCTTGGACCCGAATCCCAACGTGAATAAATTTAACTAGAAAATCATGGGTGCATTGGAATTTGACACCAGAATTCAATAGAAAGTAAGTAATACAAAAAAACCCTTACCTGTTCCACATGGTTTTTGTTTCCTTTGAGGTTTGAGCTGCCCAAAATGCTAGTTTTCTTTTCTAGTTTCCTCCACCCAAAATCCTTCATGTATTTGATGCCAATGCCCTTGCCTCCAGTCTCTAGAGTTCTTGCTCAGTCCAAACTCTAATCTCAAGGCACAGTTTGATGGTTAGATCACTGGCTGCATAGTTGGTTAAACTGCACCAGGAACCCTGCATCCACATCATGGCCCAGAGCTTGGAAGTGGGCACTAGGGTCCATACTCCAGATCGATGCCTTATTATTATGACCATTCTTCTTCCTCATCACTTTTCTTCTACATTATTTTATTTATCCTTGGCCCTTGGGAACACCAATAAAATAAGTAGAGTGACAAACTTGAATTTCTGTGTCTTTCTTTATCTTAAGGCTGTGTTATATCCAGTGAAAATAATGGAGTTAGCGACAAAATTAAATTTTGAAGAGAGTTTTTTAGATAAAGTTGATTTTTAAATGAGGTGAGAAATTTCTAAGAGTTTTTTTCAAGGTAAAGTTGATCTTTAACTGGTTTATTGTTCCAAAATATTTTGAAAAGCTATATGGTTTTAAAAATATTCCAAATTCTACTATAAAATTTCTCCAAATCACAATTACATAAAATTTTAACTTTCCATAAAATTGTAGTATGTTGAATTTTATTAGTGAAATTTCCATTGTCAAACTTTTGTCAAATTTGAAAGTTGTCGAGCTTGGATTCAAATTCAAACCAGGTAACTTAGCATACACCCACTTTATACCCCTGAATCTGTGTGGTTTTCTCCTAACCCCACCCTAGGTGCTGGTTGTTTCTACCATGGAACATTTAGATTATCCCACCTTTTGACCACATATATATGATTATGACCATATAAGATTGCATCTCTTTGCTCAACATTGATTTTGATCTTGGCTTGTATACAGTCTATTTGCTCATACACCTTCCCTATCACATATTGATCTGAATCTGCATTCCGAATCATATGATAAATGGGCTTGGTGAACTATAGAACATACCTTACATGTGCCCAAAATTGACCATCAAGATTGATGTCCCTCGTCTCTTGAAATTTTTCTCTATCAGATGTGGATGCAATTCTATCTTTCAAACCCTTCCATGAATTGCTGGAGACCGTACTAGCCAATCAGTAGGCACTTGAAGGTGACATAATTGCTAGCAAATCTGGTCTTCACAATCTTAAGAAGCTCCAACTAAAGAGTGATTGTGGAAAATGTAGTGGGCATGACTGTCATTGGTGATAATTTTTTTTGTATACTTTCCTTTATTATACATTGTACCCTTCCATTTATGGTCACACACCTTTAACTTAATAATATCATGCATTAAGAGGTTCAATATATGCACCAAACACCCAAATTAAAATATGTTAGGATACATATCCTTAATGATTACTTTGGGTGCCTTGCAATTAGCAGGTGATGGCTTGAATGTAATTGTACAACTAATGTCTTGAAGGTTTTAGGGCTTGTGCAATATTAATAGTGGCCTCGTAGTGATCTGAGTTGTCATGGGCTAAAGGGAAGATTGCATCACTCCTAGACACAGTAAGAACATTTATCAACGACCCACCTTTGATATTTGTCCAGCCATCAGATACAATTGATACCCCATATTTAATCCAATCATTTGTAAATTGTCCCAAAGCACTACGAATTTTGGCTCTTTCCTTCTCAAGTCCCATAGTTCTAGCTTTGTCAAATGTGGGGATGCAATATCCTTTAGTGGCTCTGTTGATGGCATAAACCATATAATGCCAATAAGGTGAGCAAAGAATATTGAATGGTATGCTACATGCATAGATAACCCTAAACACTATTTCATCCACATTAGTCGTATGACCTTGGTCAAGGAAATCTAGTATTGTTATACACCTTGAATGCATGGACAAGGATCATTGGTATTGGGGGATGGGGATTGACCACCGAACATTATATACGAGGTCTTAGAGTTACTTTGCAAAGGATTGAATTGCTTATATTTCGTAATCACTGGAAAATAAAAGATACACTGACTGACTGATGTAACATATATATTAGGAAAGAAAAGATTGTTGTGCAGAAAACCCTGTGGTAGAATTACCCTAGCCCACTACAGTGGTATCAGTGCACTAACATCCTGCCAATCGTGAGTATATGAGCCTTATATGCTTCCTACAAATACAAGCAATGTCACTGTAAGGAAAAAGAGGGGTACTCACTGTTCAAACATGGGGGATAAAGCAGGGCACGAAGAACACGGCCCTGGGACTCTATTGAACTAATTACTCCATGGACAACATCAAATTAACCAACAATTTCAACAACAAGGACAACAAATGATTCAAGGGCAACAAGAGATTGCACAAATCTTCGCTCAAGGACAAAAACAACTTGCTCAACTAATTGCTCATCTCACAGGACAACAAAATGTTGCTGCCAACAACAAAACCCCCAGTGAAGGTAGTGGTAATAATAATCTTGGTTTGCCTAATAACCATGCAAACAACAAAACGAGCAACCGACCAATACTTCCCCAATTCACAAGACTATCGATCCAAATCAACTTCTTAACGCATATATTCAAGACTATGCAAGATTGGATGAGAACACACAAGTAACTATGACCTTCAATGAATAAAACAACTTCAGGTACAAGAATAGGCCCCGGGGACAACTTAGTGGGGAACTATCATGAAAGGTGAGTAAACTTTCTCTACCCTCATTTGATGAATCATCTAAATTTACACCAAGGGCTTGGGTGCAAAAATTGGACACCTACTTCAGGCTCAATCCTATGGCTGAAGTAGACACAATCCAATTTTCCACACTACATTTGGAAGGGGAAGCACATGAGTGGTGGTACCATGGTCTAGTAACTCTGGGGCATGCCAACATCACTTCTTATTAAGACTTTACACAAACGCTGATATACAAATTTGATCGAAAGAACCCAAACATTCACTTCAGAGAACTGGCACTACTCAAGCAAACGAGGTCACATGAAGAGTTTATTGCAAAATTTGAACGTACCACAGTCATGGTGACATGTATATCTGAAGAGTGATTAGTTATGCTTTTCACTGAAGTACTAGCTGAACCTCAACAAGGGTGGGTCAAGGCATTAAATCCAGCCACTCGAGAATTATGAGGGTTCCTTGGATTTGTACCTTTGACGGACTTGACCAAAAAGGGAGCATTCAGGTGGATAGGAGAATTTGACAGGGCATTTAACAAGCTCATGTCTAGTACTGGCTCTTCTTGAATTTGGACAACCATTCATATTGGAGTGCGATGCTTCAGGAGAAGGAATAGGGGATGTCCTTATTCAAAAGGGCCATACTATTGCATTCGAAAGCCAGAAACCGAAAGATTCAAAAAGACTTTACTTCGTATATGACAAGGAGATGCTAGCTATCATGCATGCATTGGCAAAGTTCAAACAATATTTGGTGGGCAATAGGTTCGTAGTTAGGACAAACAACAACCTATGCCATTTCTTGGTACAAAGGGGCCTAAATGAACGACAACAAAAACGGTAAGCAAAATCCAAGCTTATGTTTTTGATATCTAGTATGTGAAGGGGAAGAAGAATGTTGTGGCTGATGCACCCTCTCGGAAACTAACAGTATGTGCTCTCATGGAACTCACAGAAGATTGGAAGGTACACCTCTCAGCAGAGTATGCCAAGAACTAGTTTGCCTGCGCACTAATCAACAATATCATTCTAGATGATAGGTACAAAATAATTGAAGGGGTTATTTATTGTAACGACATGATATACCTGGTTCCTGAATCTACACTAAGGGAGAATATTTTGAAGGTCACCCATGATATTCCTTTAGCTGGGCATCAGGGATTCTTTAGGACATATCAATAGATTTGGGAATGTTTCTCGTGGAAAGGACTCAAGGAAGATGTGTTGAAATACATCAAGGAATGCATGACATGCCAACAAAATGAGGTTGAGCATACACATCCTCCAGGTCTTCTCCAACCTCTACCAATTCCAGGACAAAAATAGGAGATCATCTGGATGGATTTCATCATAGGGTTACCCAAAATGCAAGGGAAAGACTGCATCTACATGGTGGTAGACAGGCTGTCTAAATTCACACACTTCCTTGCCGTCTCAATTGATTACTCGGCCAAACAAGTGGTGGAACTATTTTTCAAAGAGGCTTTTAGACTGCATGGCTTGCCAAAGAATATAGTCAGTGATCGTGATAGTAGATTTATGGATGCTTTTTGGCAAGAGCTTTTCAGGCTAGTGGCAATTGAATTGACCCCTAGCACTAGCTATCACCCTCAAATCAACGATCAAACATAAATTGTGAATAAGTGGATTGAGGGGTACCTACACAACTATGTGACAGGTCAATAGAAGGCATGGATTAAGTGGTTGTACCTTGGGGAGCATTGCTACAACACCACCTACCACTTATCCATTGGGATGACACCTTTTAGAGCCCTATATGGATATGGTGCACCATCCTTCATTGATAGAATTTTTGGGGAGAACAAGACACCTCTTGCCAAGGACTGGATATAGGAGAGTCAAGACATTCTCATGGTGCTCAAGTGAACATACAAGTTGCGTAGAATCGACAAAAAATGTACACAGACCAGCTTCTGACAAAATGCAGTTTTGAGGTAGGAGATCTTGTTTTCTTGCGATTGCATCCCTACAGACAGTCTACACTCAAGAAGAGCGGGGCATAAAAACCAAAGCCAAGATTTTATGGACCTTACAAAATCCTCTGAAGAATTGGTGAAGTGGCATATGAGCTGGAGCTACCATGTGACAACAAAATCCACAATGTATTTCACGTGTCATGCCTCAAGAAGGTTGTGGGTCAACAGGTCACAACCTTGTCGAATTGCCACCATTAGATGAAGAGGGACAACTGGAACTGATTCTGGAAACGATCATGGGCTTGCGCGAAAAGAAGTTAAGGGGAAGAGTAATTTCAGAATACCTCATTTGATGGAAGAATTTATCGGAGGAGGATGCGACATGGGAAGGAGAGTGGATTTTGCAGTGCCCGAACTTGCAATTGCTTGAGGGCAAGCAATCTTGGGCAGGGGGGACTGTAATGTCCTCTACAAATTGAGGGCAAATGAAACTTATTAGCCTATCCATCCCAGTGGCTATAGTCCTCCATAAAGGGGATAAAAACTCAAAATACCTAATGTTGGGCAAATTTTGGGTCAGTTGGGTGAAAAAACCCAAAACTGGGGTTTTGAGTAAGGTTCATTCAATCAATTGAAAAGATGAAACCCCTTTAGAAAATCTATAAATAGAGGAGGCTTGAATTCATTTTGGATCATCAAGTTTGGATCAATTCATTTGTTCTTGAGCAATAGCTCTGAGGGTTTTAGATCCCTTTTCTCTCTTGTCAATTTCAGTGGTAAAAGATTCCACCCTAGTTGACATTTTCTTCTCTCTGTTTTGGCACAATGCTTCTATCTGAGGCAGCGAGTTTGGTGGTGATAATCTCTGTTTGGGTAGCAAGTTTGGTGACATCTTGACCTCTGTCTTGGCAGTGAAAATTTGTGGAGTTTATCTTCTGCTTGTTCCTTGGGTTCGGCACAAAAGACATCGTGTGAAAATAAACAAAGATTCTGTATAGGCTTGCGAAGGACCAGACAGTGATATTCCTTTCTAGAGCATCTGAATCTCACCAGCATAAATTCAGGGGGCTGTTTGAGGCATAGTCTCTGAACAGATTCTATCTGCAATGTTCAGCGAAAAAGGGTTGTAATCCACAGTGGGTAGAAGATAGTTTTGGGCCAGCAAAAAGGGTGCGGTACTTAAGATCATACCCTATGCTTGAAGACGAAACCCTGTGTATAACTTAAACGTGGGTCCGTGGCTGAAAAAGAACCCTGAGACTGTCAAAAGACCAACCGGAAGGAAAACGGAGTTTGGACAGGCAAGCGAGAGCATTCATCCGTAGTTCCTAATCTACAGCAGAAGGTGCAAGGCTGTTTGGGAGGAGATGACTAAGGGCAGTTTGGATTGGTAACGGGAAGGAGACCGAGCTTGGTTCCATAATTAGCAATAGGGCCCAAAGTCATTATTTCTTAAAGTCTGTGACTCAGGGTAGTTTATTTGTAGATGCAGACCTGTAGCTGCATGTGTGGACTTGAATACTGTTATTGTGGAAACTGAAGTATCGGTGAATTCGATTATGTGCTACTGATTGTTCCTCTATTGTTAAACAATTACCCATTCTGTTCAAATATTGCACTGTTCTTAGCAAAGGATTGAATTGCTTATATTTCGTAATCACTGGAAAAGAAAAGATACACCGAGTGCTGTAACAAATATATTTGGAAAGAAAATATTATTGTGCAGGAAACCCTAGTGTAGAATTATCCTAGCCCACTACATATTTCTTACTCCTCATCAATTGTATTTGAGTTTTCCATTAACACCATCATAATAAAAAATGGAAGCTTAATGATAAACCGCATACTCATCATTCTTTTTCAGAATACCTGCACCATGCAATAGAGTGAGGGAGAACTTAGAAGGAATGGAAAGAGTAGGAGAAGAGAATTCAACATAGAAAAATATACTAGTTTAAAACACATGGAAAAAATTTAATCAAGAATGGGCCTAAAGCTTACTTCTTCAGCTCTCCAGTAGCAGTTGAATGTAAATATGGCAGCTTTCAATCTCCCTTCCAAGTGCTTACAAATCTGATCCTTGACAACTACCAAGACGCCCACTCCAAACCCTGGCATAGATGAGTAAAATGAGTAATCCAATCAGAGCAAATGGAGTGAAAGAGTGTTTTAATCCATCAAGAAGTCCTAGCCATGAGTCTTTTCCCCTTGCCATGGTCCCTACAACATTTACCTAGTGCATGAGAGCTTTTTCTCTTCTTCCTTGAAGAGTGCCTGGGGAGCATTTTTATTGGTATGGGAGCACCTTGGGAGTGTCCTGGAATCACTGCTCCTGGATCACTTCCCACAGAACTAGGGAGTGTTGAAGAAGCCCCAGGAGTGTGCTCCTAAAAAACACGCTTTTTGGTCACCTCTGCTTGGAATGTGATTTAAGAGTAAAGTGGAGAGAAGGGGCACTCTTATGCAATGTAGATTTCATGTGTAAAAGGTTTTGGGAACTATAATGTAGGATTTTTTTTTTTAAATTTTTTTTTAAAATTTTTTGTTGTTGTTGTTGTTGTAGAACCAGATCACGATCTTTTTCCTCCCTTCACTTTCAGATTATTGGTTACTTAAAACATGGCAACTGTGTTGTGCTTTCAAGTTGTGTCTGCTTTTGCAATATAAAAGGACAGAATTCCTAGTGGGAAATTTTGGTTACCATAATGCATTATTTGATGCATTAATGTCTGGACTAGTACAAGTGGATAGGATTCTGGACTTCTGCCAACTTGAACAGGGCCAGCAAAGGGTGTTCTAGTTGCCTGATAGTGTCCATGAGGCCAAATTTTTATGTCTGTTAGTCCTGTGCTTTTCTAGAGACTTCTTTTGTTTAGTATTCTACTCTTCTGTTGGTTTCTTCTTGATTTTGAGGAGTATGATACTGTTGGATTCTCAGTTTTAGCAAAGAAACAATGCTGTGTCAAAGTCTCTCAATGTGAATTCTACGTAGCAGGTTTTAATTTTGCTGGTGCGTTGTATCCTTTATGTACTGAAATCATGTTTTGGATATGAAGGGGACAAAGAGGGAGAAAACAAGAGAAGAATTATTAGCTGAAGAAAGAGATTACAAGCGGCGGCGAATGTCATACCGTGGAAAAAAGGTCAAGCGAACTCCAACACAGGTATGAGAATTTGTTTCTGAAAATTGTTGTAAATGAACTTTGGCACTTCCAGTCAGAGGCCAAATTGTTTTTGAAGTAGCTTCCATAACCAACTATACCATTTTGTTTAATTCTGATGAAATTATGTGTGGAAGAGAATTTGATTTCTCTTGTTTATAATGAAGTTTTGTCATGTGAATTTGTGGAAATGTTCATTTCCTATTTGTTTCTTATTGAAGGTGTTACATGATATAATTGAGGGCCACATGGAGGAAATTAAGATAGCAGGAGGAATTGGTTGTTTTGCAAAGGGCATATTTGAGATACCACAGAATGCAACACAATCTCTTCCTTCAGACAGTGTGACTGAGTGTAAACAGCAATGTGAAGCCACTAATTCAGCCCTTCCTAGTAGGGGTGAAGGATTCTCTGTGTCTAGCTATCAAAGGATGCAAAGTGACAGTGCAGCCATTTCTTCCAAGAGAATGGATGTTAACAACATGGATTTGAAAAACACGAGGTTTTATAATTCTACAAGTTCTCAGATGAGCTCGCAAAGCTTCTTTGACAATGGCAACAGATCGGACAAGCATGAGCGTAGCAAGAGGAATGATCATTCTCAAGATGATAGCAAGGATAGACGTCATAGTGTGAAGTTATATAATGATGATAATGTCCGTTATTATTGCAGCTCCACTTCTGAGGAAAGATTTACCGATAGACACGAAATGAGACATGACAGTAGATCACACCACAGGAAACCGGACAGTAGCAACCATCGGCATGAAGGGAGATGTTCCAGGAGTTCATATGATAAATATGAAAGTAGGCACAGAAATAGGTCCCATGAAAGGAAGCAGATTAGTTCTGATGATAAGTATGAGAGTGGTGTCTCATCTGATAGATATCAGCTTGATGACAGTTCTGTTTCATATGTCAGTGCACACAGTAGTAAAGAGCACAGCCGAGCAAGCAGCCATGATAGATGGAGAATATCTACAGACAATAGCATGGAGACTGACAATAAAATAAGTGGTGGAAAGAAAGCGATCACCAAACATAGAGATAAATAAAGGCTTTCAGAATCTTGAATTTGAAATCAAGCGGGCACGACAAATATGGAGTTTCTTTTTTGTTGTGTGGTATGATTTTCTCCACCCATTACATTCAGCAGATAATTAATTATATTTGCTGTTATCTTCCATTGCTCATTCTCTGTAATCAACCTTTGGAACTGCAGTCACATGCTGTCATTGAGGCTTCAAGGTTTTGCTTACATCTGTATCCTTGTGTGTATCCTTGAAATTCTTAAGCAGTCACCAGACATAAAAATAGATATAGGATTACAGAATCTTGAATTTAGAATTAAGTTGGCATGACAAAAATAGTTTTTTATTTTGTTTTGTTTTGTATCTTTTTTCCACCTATTACGTGCAGAATATTTTGATTATATTTGCTGTTTATCTGCCATTGCTCATTCCCTGTAATCAGCCTGTGCGAATACAGTAACGGGCTGTCATTGAGGCTTCAAGGTTTTGCTGATGTATGTATCCTTGTGCGTATCCTTAAAACTCATGCATGATAAAGCAGTTGTTCTGTTTTATCCTTTTCATATAAAGCTAGTGTTTATCTTGCTAGGTAGGGTTATTTATTGATTTTAAAAATCATGGATTGTTACATTGCCTTGGGAAGTAAATGCTTCTGGTTTTCTGCTAAGCAGATCCCCTTGGATAACATTACAAAAACTGCCTGCCTATTGTGGTTATCTTCTCACATCATAATTGGGAAAGTCCTCTCTAGATGCAGGTTGGTTGGCAGCAGCAAGGATTTTAACCATCAATACAGAGTGCTGTTTTACTTTATGATCATGATTCTAGTGATTGTCATGACTGTATTAGTTTCTTCCTTTTGTCATGACTCACTTCTACACATAGTCAATTCTCATAGCCATATTATTCTCTAATAACTAAATATAGTTGTGAAGTACCTTCACATTATGTTCTACTTTCATCACCCACAAAGAATGTAGATTAGTTGATATTCTA
The DNA here is from genome assembly GCA_034641835.2 of Pinus albicaulis. Lineage (NCBI taxonomy): Eukaryota > Viridiplantae > Streptophyta > Pinopsida > Pinales > Pinaceae > Pinus > Pinus albicaulis. The sequence goes on from CM076578.1 coordinate 708,209,489, forward strand.
AACTACATAATAGCGTTAGGCATATTTGAGTGGAGAGAAATTCATTTAGAAAGTTGTTAAGCAAGCCTTGAAACGAGGGGCAGGGAGTTTGCTTTCTCTTCTGCCCCGGCAATCTCTTTTTCACCTGCCCAGGCTTTTGTGAATCCCAACTATGCCTTTCAGAAATATGAAAGATTGCTCAGGTGGGCAAAGGCTTTTTTGAGGTGTCCCATCCAATGCAAGCTTGCCAGGTAAGGCAGCCTCTGCAGTACTGTAAAGGATCTTGTGAGAGCATGTTTTTGCAATTTCATTTTTGGTAATCATTTTATCAGAAAAAAAAAAATCGTATCTCTTTAGTTCAAGTGGAAATGTGACATTATATTTAAGCCTCTCACATAAGCCTGCTTGAGCATTGACTCCCTTTTTTGACAGTCCATCAGTAGTAGCATGTAACACTATAAATATTAAATATGCCTGCAATAAAAGGTATCAAAAGTGGTAAGCTGCTTCTTCACCTGTTGGACAAGATGCTCATGCCTCATTGAGATTCCTTGAGTGACCGTTGATCTAGTCAACCACCAGCTTAGAATCCTCCCCAAAGTTGAATATCTGTGATACCCCTTTCTGTGGCTATACCCCCAGTATATGAATTGCTTTGATCTCCGTTATGTTATCGCTCCCATAACAAAAACCACAAGAGAAAGGATAGAATTGGTTTTCTTTGTTTGTCCCTAGAGGCTAGAACCACATCTGGTGCACAACCTGGCATCAAATCAGCACTTAAAAAAAATGAAAAGGTAGAAGCTGACAGGTTGGTCAGTAAGTGTTTTCTATGGAATGATGTTCCTTTCAACATTGCCAAGACAAACCCATTCTACCAACCTATGTTTGATGATGTTGCTGTTGTTGGCCTAGGGTACAAAGCCTCTACCTTTGCAGAAGTGAGAGGGCGTCTTCTTCAAGATGAAAAGACTAATTGCACTGCTAGATTGGAGGAGTTTAGGGCATCACGGGAACACACTGGATGCACCGTCATGTCAGATGGTTGGACTGACCAAAAGGGTAGGACCCTTCTTAACTTCCAGGTTAATTGTCCCAATGGGACAATGTTTATGAAATATGTTGATTCATTTGCACACATTAAAGATGCACGCTTATTATGTGAGTTGTTGGACATCTTCATTCAGGAAGTAGGCCCACAAAATGTTGTCCAAGTCATAACGGACAATGCTGCAAATTATGTAGCAGCTGGCAAGTTGCTTATGGAGAGGTATCCTAACCTGATTTGGACACCTTGTGCTGCTCATTGTATTGACTTGATGTTGGAGGATATAAGTAAGATTCCTCTTGCGAGGGATAGTTGAATCATCCAAGAACATAACAAAATTTATATATAATCGTGCATTTGTGCCTAGTTTGATGAGAAGATGAACCAACAACAAAGAGTTGGTGTGTCCTTCCATTACACGATTTGCTACTACTTTCATATCTCTTCAGTCTTTGTTGAATTCTATGTGGGATGTGAAGAGCATGTTTCTTTCACAGGATTGGCGTGCTCTATCTATTAGCCGCAAACCAGAGGGAGAGGGCATATGCAGACTTGTTTCATATGATCAGAGCTTTTGGGCAGGAGTAGAGGAGGTGTGTGCCATTTCAGAACCTTTGGTAAGGGTTTTTCGGTTGGTCGATGGAGAGAAGCCCGTAATGGGATACATGTATGAGGCCATGGATAGGGCCAAAGAACCCATTTGTGCTTATTATGAAGATAAGGGAGATGAGGGGTTAGAGAAACAACAAGTCATATGGAGAGTGATTGATGAGTGATGGAACAATACCCTCCATCGCCCCATTCATGTTGCAGGTATCTATCTCAACTCTGCATTTCCATTCATGCTGCAGGTATCTGCCTCAACCCTGCATTGTCTTACTCCTGTGGTTTCAGATTTGATGCTGAGGTGATGGATGGATTCTTCACTTGTGTTGAGAGGATGGTGGCATCTGAGCAAGAATGTGAAGATATTTCTAAAGAAATGGAGATGTATAGGACAGATGGCACATATGGTTTTACCATGGCTATTAAGAATAGGACAATCAAAATGCTAGGTAAGCTTCAATTTGTTTCAAGTTCAGAATTTCAATGTTTTAAATTTTTTATTTTTTATTTTTATTTTTTTTTGTGTTGTTTCTCATTTTTCTTTTAACTTGTAGATGCTTGGTGGACAAGCTATGGTGGCAGAGTATCCCATCTCCAAAAGCTTGCCATTCGAGTGCTCAACCAAACATGCAGTTCCTTTGGGTGTGAGCGCAACTAGAGTGTATTTAACAAAATACATAGCAAAAAGTGCAACAAGTAAAAAAATTTCAATTTAAAATTTTGAATTCATTTGATTATTTTTAATATTTAAATTTTTTAAATACTAATTTACAATCTATGACCCTAATACAGATTGGAGTCCCAACGTCTCAATGACATGGTCTACGTCTACTACAGTCTTTGATTGTGGATGAGACAACTTCAGAAAACTCCCGATGTGGAAGCCATCTCATTGGGCAATATTGAAATTTGATACCACTACTGCATGGAGGGTCTAGACTGAGACGCCAACCATGGACTCGATCCCTGATTGGTTAGATGTGGATCCAGAGGCACTAGCGACAGAGGAGGTAGCAGTTGCAGGGGAGGGAGAGCCAGAGGTAGAGGAGGAGCAGGGTCAAGAGGCAGAGCAGGATGGGGATGTGGAGGAGGAGGTGACACCATCTAGGATGGGTAGCAACAACAACAGAGGACAAAGGCCACTTCTTTTATTGGCTTTTACAGGACGACTAAGTCCATTTGTATCCTAGGGGCAGGGCCTTCTTCCTCTAGAGAAAAAGGCAAAGCCATTCCCTATTCCGATAAAAGGGGCAAAGGATTTCAGTGACTGATTACTTTATGACATGGAGATGACTCATGATACACATATATTATATTTTTTGTAGATATTTTGAGCCTTGAGAGTTGAGAGTGAGACAAGACTCAAGATTCAAGACTTGATTCACTATTTTGATCAATGTTATCGGAACCGAACCGGAAAACCTTGTGGACCGGGAATCGGTCGGAACCGAACCGGAATCGGGAAAAAACTGGTTTACCAAAAACACATAAAATATTCATATTTTAAAGAAAAAACAAATATATTCATGTGCATCCATATGAATCCAAACCATTTATACACAAATATGCAAAAGTTCTCATTTATATAGCAAGTAATAGTGCATACAACCAAAATAGCACTTAGTGCAAAACATCGTTGAACTTAAAATGTTACAAACATCAAGAAGCAGGCTTTAAAAGGCCTTTATAGTCCAAAATAACATCATAGATCATATTATTATACTACAATCTACAATACTACAAGCTACAGCTACAACAAATCAATGATCAAATCATCAATCATCAATCATCATCCTGATCGTCCTCCTTATCCTCATCTGAAGAATGAGTAGTATCCAAGTCTACAATGGGATTATGGCTTGATTCCCATGGCCCTTGATTACCCTTTGAAATTTTGGAGAAAATTAGCTCCAAAATATTTTGAAATCAACTATGTAGCAACCCCAACAAAATAAAAAAAAATCTTCCACCAATTGCAAAAACCACTGAAGAAAACCCAAAGATCTTTGGGAAAAAAAATCTTCGAAGTATCTCTAAAATCTGCCAACCCAACAACTCTGCAAGACTCCAATCAGCGCTTCAAATTTGCAAAAAAACTCCCTTAGAACAACCCTACAAAAAACTCTCTGAATTCTCCTCACCGAACTTAGCTCAAGAATTGCAAGAGACTCGAATGAATAGCGTGAGTGAAATAGAGGGGGTTGGGGTGTTTAAAAAACTCCCGACTTTAACGACTTTCTTAATTGCCGGGCCCTTGCCAATTTAATCCTGACTTTGACTTTTTCCACATTGAGAAAATATGTCCATATATTGCTAATTGAAGAAAATGATTATTTTTGATTTGAAGTGACTTTGTACCAATCCAAGACCAAACCTCTAGATATTCAATCCACATTGATTCCTCAAAATTTTGTCCAGTAAAAGCAACCAGCAATAGACCTTTTGCTTTGCTTGCCTCAAGCATAGACTGTTGGATTAACATTACTTCAAGATTATGAATAGACACCAACCTCTTTAAAGAGTTTTTATTATGGCTAGTCTCAAGTTCTTGATGTTACATGCGAGAAGAATCATGTTAAATGCAAAGTGGGCTTTCCCTGCTTTAAAGCCCTTACCCCTTGGATTATCATCTTCTTGCTTGATAATACTTTGTTTTGTGCTTGCATCATAACTTGGTTGAGAAAATATTTCCTCCTTAGAACCACTTGATTTCTTCCTGATCCAAACCTATTGCTCTTGCTAAAGAAACTTCCACCTTCAATGAAATTTTCTTCGTGGTTGATCTAAGTTGATATTTTCTGGTTCCATAGGAGTTAATTGTCTTCTTGCTTCAATAAACTTTTCTTCCCGGTCTAAGTTGATATTAATGTTTTGCACCACCTTTTTATTCCTTATCATTGATGTTCTTCCCCATATATAAGAGGAGATGAACTCTTGAATAGTTATAGCCTTGCCACTCTTCCCTCTTGAAGACCCCTTCTAGAAACTTATCCACTTCTAAATTATTTTTTGGACTAGTGGGTTCTTGAGGGCAAGCAAAACATGAACGCTTTTTATAATTTTTGTTTTTCTTTGATATGGGAGCCTCCTCAACATCTTTATGACCATACACTATTTTATTCTCTTGATGTACAACAAATAGTGTTGTCTTCCTTGGACGAGGAGCAATGTTTTAGCTTTGGCTATATCTTAAAGGTTTTTCCCTACAACAAAAGAGGCATGTTCTTTAGCAATAGTCTTACCTTTTGTAGAGGGAACCCTTTTCCTTAGTCCATAGAGATTTCTTGTGGCAAATTGTCTTGCTCTTCCAACTCTGCATCTTGGTCAACTATCTCCTTTTTTGGTGTGCCCTCGTTAGGATGGGTTCTTGTCAAATGACCAGAGAGATGACATATGGAACATTTGAACGAAATCTTAACATAGTCAATTTCTTGCCTATAAGACCTATCCCCAACTTGGATATCAATGCTCGTCAAGAAGCTTGTCACATGGATTCATCTCTACACAAATCCTAGCCATGGATGTTCTATCCAATTATCTTGTTTTCTCATCTATGTTTAACATTCTCCCCATCTCATTTTGTAGAGTACTAGGGCAATTTTGTTTAGAGATTAGGGCTTCCTACAAAACAACAACATTCATACAACAATGCACATTCCTCGTGAAATATAGGAATATAAATATAATTCAACAATAACAATAGGCATGCATGAATAAACTAAGGACTATCAACAATAATCAGGTTCTCCTCAAGCCCACAATGAATAGGGCTAACTGATCGATGTATAGTAGATCTTTTACAACCAATAATTTCCCAGTATGCTCTGATTTGCAATTTCAACAATTTAAAAATAATACTCAATCCTTGTAGCACTATTACCCACTCACTGTAAATCACTGTTCATCTATATAATTAACTTACGGTGCTATCCTTCAATCAAGTTCCGCTGCAACTGTGATTTCTGTTCCAAATTGTGGTACTGTTATCCACAAGGAAGTGTTGTTGCCTTGTTCTGCGTTGATAGTCTCAGGGCTGTGATGACTTACCAAAACTTCAGGAATCAGTTCGCATTGTCCGTCTTCGCTTCTTCGCCAAACAATTGAGGTGATAACAAGCCTCAAATCTTTTGTTGGATTGTCGCGAGGGGTTTTCTTACATCGACAGAACTAAGGTGTCGCAGATCAGTTTTACGACGTGGGGCACGGCCACGCCCAGGCTGTAATTATCACTTGAGCTGCCATATCTCACCCGAGTTGAGAATTACCCTTCCAAGTCACAGTCTGTGCACATGTCCATTACTTGTCTCTTGTAATGTCATGCCCTAGGTGTGCGTTGCTACAACAGAGGAATCCGCTGTGACTCAACCCTTTTTGATGTCAATTCTAGGGAGGGGTATTATAAGATTGGCTTTCTTGTGGACCAGGAACTGTTAGATTGTATCAGGAAGTTGGAACCTTTACGGAGAGCCTTCACTGTTTGGCCAGGAACTCAGTTGAGGATCCCTTATTTAATCAAATTCGTAGGGGAGGGTTCCAGAGATTGCTAATCAATAAATGAAACAGATCCGAGCAGCTCCAAGAAAGAATATTCTGTGCCAGAACTGGGAAAACTGCCAATCTTCAATCCCAACCAGAATTGCTCCAATGACTTGTGCTAGAACAAAAGAGAAAGTGTCTAGGTAGGGTGGTATCAACTCCACTGAAACTAGACAAAGATTAGATACTGTGGGATCAACTCCACCGAAGCTGATGAAGAAGAAGGGGTATTAAACCGTTAAAGCCTCAACTCAAGAAAACAAAGATATCAAATCCAAATAAGTGATGATAAAAAATGATTTTACTCTCTTGTATTTATAGAATTCCTTGTGGGTGTTTCTCCTTAATTAGTTGAGAGGGGTTTGAACTTTGTGGCATATCCCTAACTTTGGGCTTTTTGCCCTAGCTGCCCAAAACTCACCCCATGCTAAATAGACATTGGGTAATTTGAGGTTTTCCCCTTTATCAAGGACTATAGCCTACGAGGATTGATAGGCTACATCGTCCCTTGGGCAATTAATCTATAGGGGACATTACATATTTCTTATTAGAGTGGGGTTTATTTTTCACTGTAGTTCCAAAGGAGTCAATGTAGCTTCATTCATAGAGATTGTGTTTGCCCTTTTGCACATGGGGTCAAATAATGAAGTCTAGTCTTTTAGAGACAAATTGGAGCTATCCCAATGCCACTCCCCCCTCAATATTTTTTCCTTCTCTTTAGCATATTAGAACACAAATGTTACTTGGCTCCTTGCCAACATATCGTATATTGGAGCATACACTAGCTTTTGCCTTTAGACCACCTTTATCGACATACTCATGAAATTATTAGAAATCAATCTCCCATGAACTTAGTTGCTAAGGTTGTTGCTTCATACGTGTGCACTTGCTCCATGACTATGTCTAAACCCATAATGCTTCATGCTTTGTGCTCTAAGTTTTACACTGAGCATTTCTCTTCTTCTTCATTTTTGTAATCTCTACTTTGGCAGTAGCCTTTTAAAATCTCTCCCCTTTTGCAATTCTGATTATAACCTTCAACACGATCTCTTTTATGGTCCTTGAAACATCTCCTCATTATTATGAGCATTGTTATTTTCCCATATCCACCCCCCTTTGTGATGTCCTAGAACCATCATTTTCAAAAGTGGGCAAATATGGGAAGTAGGTAATCTTGATACTATCATCAATATTTCCTTTGGTCATCAAGCTTTGACCATCTTGTTGAACTTGTTTGCAATCCTTACCATCATTGTTACAATGTTAAGCTAATTCCCAAAGTACCTCATTATTTTCCTAAGTCTAATAAGATAACCCTTTTACATCCTAAATCCATGATTTCGAGACTACGCTAAAATGGAGACATGGAGTAACCACAATCTTTCCTTGGATTTGATAGGCACCATCGATGCCAAACATAATTGAACGAACATCCATGATGCACCTAGAAACTAGGTCTTCACCCAAGTAGAAGATAATAACCAAAAACTAAATATGGTTTGCTAGTTCCAAAACCGTAGCTTGTTGGTCTCATCCCAAACTGACCTTATTCCTTGAGGATATACAATATATTTAGAGAACTTGTGATGGGAATGTCTCTACCTCTTTTATTGTGGCTCATTGGGGCTTCTGTTGAGTCCACAAATCGATACACATATACAAAATCATAAATTTAAAAGTACATATGGCCATTGTAGTTGTTAGATTTGAGGGGTCGTCATCCTTAGGCTTTGAGGGGATGGTTTGTTATTTGATGTGGCTCGATAACAACTAGACTACTTGTCTTCACTCTCATCCTCTGACAGCTTGGCCACATTAGAAATGGCCATAAGGATACATGGCACCTTGGCTAGGTTTACCTTTGCTCTTGCCACCGACAAATTCACATTCATGCTTAGTGTACAAGTGAATATTGGTTTGAGCCTAGATGAGACATTTGGGATAGCATCGAGGATCGAGGTAGAGACAATGCATGTGAGACATGACTCATAATATAGGAAGCCCCACACCAATATTCCAACGTTTGTAGAAGGTGCTTAAAATCAAGTGAGCACTTCTCCTCTCGAGCTTGGATCTCCATGGACACATTCACCATTGCATAAACTCTTTTAGTCGTAGAATTAAGAGTGCAATCTTCACATTTGACATTATTTGACATTATATATTATATTTCTAGGCTTGGTTTAAGGCCATGCTAGTCAACTCAATGTAGGCTCATAGCCTTATCTCGAGGAAAGTTCCCTATCTCTTTAGTTGTGTACAAATATACAAATCTTATTTGTATTTTTTCCAAACATTGTGCAATCAATCCTATAGAAGTACTTTAGCCCAAGGGTAGTTTAAAGCATTGTGTTCTCCTGTTATTGGTTTGATCTATTTGTGCTTGGGTTATTTATCTCTCTGATGCACTTGCAGTAGGGTTTATCAATATCTCTCTCTCTAAGGTGTGTCTCTTTTGGCTACCCTAGTGTTGTTTATCTTTTTCTTCATTGTAGAATTTGTGTTGGTTTTGGTTTCATTCGATTATCTTGCTAACAACTATGAATTTGAACTTGGTATTACAATGGATATAAATGTCCTTTGCTCAATTTAGTGGTTGATCCAAAAAAACTTTTGTTAGTGGTATCACTCAAGCTTATTTGCAGTTGTACAACTAAGGTTTCTTGGATAACAATATTTTAGGGTTTAAAGCCATTATCCGAGGATAGTGCCTCCTTTTATCAAGGTTTCCTAGGGTTCTAATAGGATTTTGACCCTCTTTTAAGGGATTCGTAGGGTTTCTACCCTCCTCCAAGAATTAGCACTTTTATTCCTCTTTTAATTTTGTTGAAGTAGCACATTGCAGGTTTCTTAGAAAAGGTTGGTACGCGTCTTTTCTTGTCTTTATATTATCAAGTTGAACCTACTTGAATTGTTTGATAGTGCACATATGGATGTTCAATTTGCATATTGTTCACCCTCCCCTCTATAAGAATGTATTGTTGACTCTAAAGCTACTAGATATGTGACTGACCATTGACACTTTTAGCTTATTGACAACAACACAATGGAGAGAAAGTCATCATTGGTGATAACTCCACCCTGTAGCTTTAGGATGTGGAGAAGTCTTCATGTTTTAAGAGTTGAACCCAATCCTGTTTTTATCTACTGCATCATCTATACCAACAAAAGGGTGGAATTGTGGCCATATCAATGTGTAATAAAGGACATATATGATGTTTTTAGAGTGGTTACCTCATGTTATTGTCATGAATTTGATCATATGAATAGGCTAGGGAAGCCTCCTCTTTCCTTGATACAAAAAGGATTTGTTGTTATGGTGGCCAATGCCAATGACACTAGCATGTTATGGCATCGACATTTGGGACATACAAATCTAAGGTCTTTAAAACATTTGAGTCATCTGCAAATGGCCAATGATTTTCTATTTATTGAACCACCTAGTGTTGTTTGTGAAGGATGTATACTAGGGGAACACCATAAAGAGTCCTTTCGTAAGTATATAACGAGGCGAGCCTCATAGCTTATTGAGTTGGTTCATAATGATATTTGTGAGCCCATAACCACACTTATGTGGGGATCTAAGTACTTTCTTACTTTCATTGATGATTTCTCTTGCTTTCTTTTGATATACACCATCAATCCAAGGATGAAGTTTTTAAGAAATTCAAAGAATTTAAATCATTAGTTGAAAACCAAAGCAAGAAAAAGATTAAGTATATCGACAGTGATCATGGAGGAGAATATATCAACAATGATTTCCAAACATTTCTCAAATTTCATGGCATGTCTTGGAAAAGGACTATTTCATAATGAAATAAAATAACAAACTAAAAGAATATAGATATTATGGAAGATGCTTGTTGTATGCTTTACTCTAAACAAATGGAGCTCAATTTATGGGAAGGCAGTTGTAGCCCATATCATCATTCATATGCCTACTTGTGGCATTCAAGATATGATTCCCTATGCAAAATGGTTTTGAAACAAAGCTTTATTTTCATATTTTAGAAATTCCAGGTCAAGTCCATGGGCCCATATTTGTAGATAAAAGTGAAACAAATCAGAGCCTAAAAGTCACAATTGCGTTTTGAAGTTTCCAAAGCATTTCACCATGTGGTATTGTCATTCATAAAGTAATTGAATATAGAGATGTTGTCTTTGATGGAGTTCTTATTCGATGTTTGTTGGGATATTTTACGTCACTTCTTATAGATGATTCATCTATGGTTGATGTTCAACATGTTTAAGTGGTTCTCTCATTTGTTAGAAACTCACACTCCATGTCTAGTCTATATTTTGATAGATACAAATAACTGAAAACATAAACACTCTAAACTGCCCAACTTTAAAAACAACTTGCACATCAGAAAGTACACGAGCAATTAGATCATACATAGAGCACACAATTTTAATTGCCAAAACCAATTTCTTATTTTTCCTTTATTAAGAATCCTAGGGCTCCTTTACCAGGGATAGTGGCCTTTTACAACTCCCTGAAAATGCCCAATATAAGAGACAAAACCTTGTCCAAAATCCTTGGACTTAGGAAAAATCCTTTAAGCCTTCAACTTCCCAAAACACCACTGTTGTGGCAATCCTTCACCACACAATTTACCAGTTGTCTGACTCTCTGCCCTAATAGCTTTAGGGCATTTCCAACTCTCCTTCCAACCCTTGACCAAGATTGGATTCCTTTACCAGGCTTGTGGGCTAACCAAATGTTCTCACACAGGCCTTGGCTTGTGCTAAACTAGTAGCCCAACCTTTCCACAGGGTTTGGCACCTTGCCGCTTGCTTGCGGATGCACGTACATACCCCCTTTTCTTTGTGGTCTGCCATAGCAGGGCTCACAACTTCGTCCTTGTTTTGTAGACCCGACCCTTTCCTTTGGGCGCTAAACCTTTGCACACAGTCTCTGCAACCTTCCTTGTTTGCAGCAGTTTGTGTATATCACCCAACTGGCCACCTGCCAATCCTCGACCTAGCTGCAATTTCCTTGCACATGCCTCAAAACTAAATCCCAACCTTCCTTTAGCTCTGGATGGTAGATTCCCACAGGTCCTACCCATCTTACGGCACAAACTACCTTTAATGCCCTCAATTGCTCCTTTCCTCCTTACGACCTTTCCTTTCTTGCCTTTAAAACAAGATAACAACCTCCTTCATGATTTGTCCTAACAAATTTTCCCCATGAACCAATTTACTCACATCCTTCGAGAGTATCTGGTTGCTCCTTTGTAGGTTTGCGGTTTCCTCCGCAAATCAGAACCCCAATCAAGAAGAAACATTCATTATTCTCTTCTTCATGATTGATCTCAAGCCTCTCCATTGGCTTCTAATTTATACTTTTCCTTAAAGTGTGCAAAACTATGGGTCTATACCATGGGTCATTAAAATACGACGAGTCTTTCTGTGCAAAGCCACATCACATAGCCCATACACTCATAAAATCACTTTAATGAGTGTTTCCCTCTTACATACCTAGCACCGAGGGCACGTGAGAGTACCTCTCGATGCTACTTTAACACTCCCTCTTAGCAAGGGAGGTACTTCACACTGTAATTCTTCACAATAAAATTACGCCATGGGAATAAAATTTCAGAACTGAGAAATATATGCACACACAAAATAATGACACTGTTGTTTTTAAACAATTGTCCCTGGAAAAACCTCGAAGGGAAATTCGGTGCAGTAGATAAGAGTTTTCTTGTTATGCAACAAAAATAGATAATTACAACTGGATGCTCAACTGGCAATTTATTTCAACTAGAAATATATTGGGAAAATTCTTTTCCCTCACAACTACTCGATCTGTCCCTTTCTGGCAAACTCACACTTACCAGCTATTTCACACTGTTGGACTGGAAATGCGCATTGCTTGCTCAAATTAATTCGTTTTGCCTCCGGAACACCTCCAGATGAGTTGTCCTGCCTTCCTATGCCTTTAGAAACAATTTGCTTTGCCTCCTGGGACTTGATCCGAGCACTATTCGCTGAATCAATCCTCTTCCCGAAAACTTGCATTGGCAAACTGGGCAACTCGCATTGCAGAATACGACCTCCCAGCTGGATAATTCAACCTCCCTTTCTTGACTCTGGATCACTAGAAAACCTCTTGAGAATTTCTCAAGAAATTCTCACTGCTGTAACCCCCTTGCTACAATCTCTCCCTTGGCTCGAACTTCGCCCTACTGAACACTGTGAACTAGGGAATTCAAACTGCATTGCTCACAAATTGTGTCTTCTCCAATCCCCTCGACCCGCTCTTATAATCTCTCACGGGAGCTTCAACCATAGTTTTAAAACTAGCCTGATTCGAATCGGACCAGGCTTGGTTGACCGAGCCAAAAGGCTTACCGGTCCGACCAGGTAGATGAAACGGCCAGTCGGCCAATTTGTTACCGAGCCGACTGGTTTTTTGACCGACTCGGCCGCCTCGGTAACAAACCGGACGACCAGGCCTGGTCCGAGTTAACTCGGCCTAGTCAATCCAGCCGGCCAGTGGGCCCAAAAAATTGAAAAAAACGGACTTAAAACTCAAATTAATTATGCAGTTAGGTTTTTTTTAGGTTTTCTAACCCCTCCCCATCCTATTTAATTAACCCAACCCCTCTCAATACCTCACATCTTTCTCTTTCAATTTGCTTGAGCATTTGTGAGGGTTTTTTGAAGAGTTGTGGAGTTGGTTTTTGGAGCAGCTTCATGGTAATGTTAAATTACTTAAATTTTTAACATTATCATGAAATGACTCAAGATGTTTGAGAGTGGTTCCAACCTAATTGGATTTCATATGGAGAAAGTAGAATTTTAGATCTCATTCAAAATCCAGCAGACTTATCAGTTTTTCAGAATTTCAGGATTGGGTTATTGCAATGTTTCCATCGAATTTTGTCATGTATTAGGGTATGGAACTCGTATTTAATCAAGAGCACCAATCGCTCTATGTACCTTGATGACATGATGTTAGTGACATTGGTTATGTTTTTTGTTTTGATCTCTATATCATCAATCTGTATTGGACAGTGCACTAGGTGCAATTTTGATATAATGGATATATTCATGAGCCTACTTTGATCATATGTTGTCTTTTGTGACTTGTCTATATTGTAATGCTTTGTGTTTGGAAACATGAATAAAAATCTTTAAATTTATGTTTTTGTACAAAAAAAATAATATTTAATGTATTTTTTACAAAAACCGAGTCGACCGAGTCATTACCGATTCGGAGTCCGAGTCGGAGTCGACCCTCGGCCTGGTAGCTAACCGATTCCGTTTTTTTAAACTATGGCTTCAACAACCAAGATCTAATCATGATCGATGGCTCAGATCATCTTAGACTTTGGAACTCTCTAGAGCAAAATTGATTTCCTCAATTAATACCGATTATTTAATCAATTTTCCTAAGTTAGACTTGGGAACTTTTTAATTATTGATCAATTAATTTAATGCAGGGGTTTCTAAGTGTTTTCTCTCGAAAACTTTTCTAGGTTTTGGAGATCTCGTGTCCCTTATCCTCTATGACACCTTTCTGATGCTACCATATCACACTAAAATCTAGATTCCTTTCCTCTACTTTGATTCTCTAGGGATATTAGTCAACGTTGCTCAATTTTGATCAAATGACCTAATCCAAGCCCTATAATATGTTAATTTTTGTAGCATCGAATGTGTTCTAGCCACGAAACTTTGTGGAGAGGCTAGAATGTATGAGATCTCCAGAACCAAGAAACCATTTATGGAAATTCTGCCTAGAAGTGTCTCAATTAGATTATTAATCGATTTTTAAATATTTCCTAAGTCATCTTAGGGAATATGGTTAATTAATTAGTATTAATTGAGATAAGGCGAGAGTAGTTTAGAAACTCACACAGATCGATCGAGAGATGATCCTAGCCATCGATTATGTTTTAATCTTGGCTATTGGTGCTCCAACAAAGGATTATAAGAGGAGATCAATGTGGTTATGGAGAAGACACTGGTAGAGTTCGATTTCATTGGTAGATTGATTTCCACAGTAGCAACAGTCAGTTGTCAAAGAGAGATTCAGATAGATTGAAGCAGTGAGAGAGGGGCAGAGATAGCGAAGCTAGAGGAGGTATTCCAGATCCAATGAGTGCATTTGCAGAGAGGCAAAAGAGCCACAGAGAGGCTGATGATGCTGGGGCAATGCAATGCAATAGTCTCTAGAGGCAAAATCGATTTGCTGAGGAGAGACGTTTTCAGTTCTAGAGGCCGTGAAGGAATCCTAGAGAGCTGGAGAAGCATCTTTCTAGCCAACAGAAAGCATAACAACTTCATAAGAGATCAATTTGAGGCTAGACGTCCAGCCAACTATGCAGAGGTTGACACAGAGCGTCAGAGGGCCATATTTCTAAAGGCAAGCCGTGCCGAGAGATTGCCTGTGGGGTGAGGAAAATTCTTCACCATATTTCTGTCAGTATTTTTCTCTATAGGATTGCCAGTATTTCGGCATCCAATTGTACTTAGATTTTCTCACTGCTGAATAATAATAAAACCCTTAACTGTTGCACTGGTTTTCTCGAGTTTGGTTTTTCTAGGGACTTTCATCCAAAAATAATTGTGTTAATTTTATGTGTGTGTGTGTGTGTGTGTGTTAGCATTTCTTCCAACATTTATTCTAAAGCAATTTTAGTTGTGTAGATTGCAGTGTGATTTATTCAATATTTGCCGTAGAAAACAACAAATAAATTGCTAAATAAAATTAATAATTAGGAGAATAATTTCCAGTTGCTGCGATAGGATTACAGTTTGGAATTTTCACATGGTATCAAAGGGCAGTTGATCCTCTGGAGAGCTCAGAAGTGAAGGGAAGGAATTTCGCTTTTCATTGTGGGCAGTAGATCGAAATTCCCAAGGGTAGCAAAGTCATTTTGCCAGGGGGCCGAGTTGCTCGAGAAAATTCGATTTTTCTGAGCGACAGAAAAATTCAAGTTTTCCAGATCGAGTGATTCCAGAGGCAGAGGGAGCAACTCAGAGTTTTCGTTGGGCAGATCTCTAGTTGGATGCAAAGGGTTTTACAACAGTTGCTAGTTCAAACCCAGCGTTCGGTGGGACGAGAGCACACACTGAGGGAAAATTTCTCTCAGGGAACTTCTAGTCTTGAAAGTTTGAATTTCCAGTTGCAGATCGACAGTAGCAGCTAGTAGAGCCACACATTGCAGGGGGGAGTGCGAGTAGCAGCTGAGCACAGGGGAAGAGGGAGTTTTCAACATTTTTTCAGAGATGGCCACTGCAGCGCTTAGAGATCAGGACAGGTTGGATGGTGCTTCCAACTATGTCATATGGAAGGCAAGGATCTACTTCCTTCTGGATGAATTTGGGATGAAGGCCTACATCGATAATGTGGTGGCGATCCTCACAGATGTAGATCAGCTGAAGGAGTACAGAAAGGAGATGGCACGGGCGAAGCGACCGGTCCTAGATGGAGTCAGGGATCATGTAGTCTTGCATATAGTTGGCAAAGATACTGACAAGCATATGTGGAAAGCTCTCGCCACATTATATCAGGGTACTTCCGAGCAGTGGAAGATGTTCCTCGAGGAAAAGTTGAGGCTCATCCGAATGTAGAAAAGGGAAGGCATACACCCCTATCTCACCAGGATTTAGGAGGTTCGAGACCAACTAGCAGTTGTTAGGGCAACACCTCAATCTTTAGAGCTAGTGCGATTAGCTCTCAACAATGTCTTTGAGGAGTAGCAGGTTTTTGTCCAAAGTATATTGGCAAAAGACACGCTACCAAGATGGGATAGGATGTGGGTTGATTTGCAGCAAGAGTTGAGACGAGGTCTTCTAAAGAGCTCCATTAGTGGCAACAGCAGCAACAGACAGAAGACGGTAAAGGAGGAGGAGAATTTGGCCCTTGCATCTAAGGGTCCTAATCAGGGACAGGGGGAGCAGAGAAAGAAGAAGAAGGACCTGTCGAACATCAAGTGCTTAAGGTGTGGTGAGCTCGGTCACTACAATACCCAATGTCCTCTAAAAAAGAAGGACAAAGAGGAGAAGCGGGACCAACAAACAACTTCTATAGAGATCGATAAGTTTCCTCTAGGTTGGAGGAAGGCTTCGCTATGTTTGCCGATATACCTCTAGGAGTGAGGTGGGTTGACTTGGTTTTGTAGCCTCAAAGCACTACAGATGCGCAGGTTCCTTGAGGAGTCCACCTCTTGGACCAATACCTGGCTACGAAGGTCCACAATATTTAGTAGCAGGATGGACTAGTGGCAATTGGTGCAATTAGGTGCCAAAGTGACAGTTGCAGAGACTAGTAGCAGTCAGATGCTGGGAAGTGCAATATAGAGTCAGCAACAACGCAGATTCCTTAGTGACAGTGTAGATGCTAGTAGCAGTTAGGACTCGGGTGACAAATGCATCATACTGCACACAATTGGTTCAGTTTTGGATGTTTTTCAGTTACAGATGGTGCAGTAGCAGTAGCAACAAAGTTGCAGTGCAGATGGAGTGTTGGCAACAGTTCAACAGGGACATTAACAACACGGATGCAACACATATCAAAGTTGCGCAGTAGTTGGTGGACAACAACAACCAAACATCAACGGCATGACAAGCGTTGTTTAGAAACAGAGTGTTGCTACCAGATGTGCAACAGTACTAGAACACATTCCTCGCTAAGAGGGGGTGTTAGTTTTTGTAGCATCAAATGTGTTTTAGCCACAAAACTTTGTGGAGAGGCTTGAATACATGAGATCTCTAGAACCCAAAAATTGTTTCAGGAAATTCCACCTAGAAGTGACTTAATTAGATAATCAACCAATTTTTTAATGTTCCCTAAGTCTAAACTTAGGAAAATAGGTTGATTAATCAATATTAATTAAGTCAAGGCGAGAATAGTCTAGAAACTCACACGGATCGATCTAGAGATGATCTTAGCCATTTATTATGTTTTAATCTTTGTCTTTGGTGCTCCAACAGAGGATTATAAGAGGAGATTGATGTGGTGATGGAGAAGACACTGGTAGAGTTTGATTTCATTGGCAGATCGATTTCCAGAGTAGCAACAGTTAGTTGTTGGAGAGAGAGTTAGAGAGATTGAAGCAGTGAGAGAGGGTTAGAGATAGTGAGGCTGGAGGAGGCATTCCAGATCCAGTGAGTGCATTTGCAGAGAGGCAGAAGAGCCACAGAGAGGTTGACGTTAGGGTAGCGCAGTACTCTCTAGAGGCAAAATTGATTGGTTGAGAAGGAGAGATGTTTTCAATTCCAGAGGCCAGGAAGGAGTCTCTGAGAGTTGGATAAGCATCTTTCCAGCCTACAGAAGGCAGAACGACTTCATTAGAGATCAGTCTGAGGCTAGACGTCTAGCCAGCTACGCAAAGCACCGTAAAGGCTGACAAAGAGGGTCAGAGGGCCATATTTCTGAAGGCAAGCCATGCTGGGAGATTGCCTGTGGGGTGAGGAAAATTCCTCACTAAATTTCTACCAATATTTTTCTTTGTAGGATTGCTAGTATTTCGGCATCTAGTTGTACTCAGATTTTATCACTACTGCAGTATAATAAAACCCTCAACTGCTGCATCGATTTTCTCGACTTGGGGGTTTTTCTGGGAACTTTCGTCCAAAAATAGTTGTGTTAATTTTATGTGTGTGAGCTAGCATTTCTTCTAACATTTATTTTTCCACTGTTTTATTTGTGTAGATTGCAGTGTGATTTATTCAGTAATTGCTATAGAAAACAACAAATAAATTGTTAAACAAAATTAGCAATTAGGAGAATAATTTCCAGTTGCTGCAATTGGATTCCGGTTTGGAATTTTCACATAATATGGTAAAGAAAACTTAATGTGCTTGATCAATAATTTTGACATGAGTGAAGGGTGCATTTTTGCTAAGGCCATGACAAAGGAGTTCAACAATCAACACCACCAACATTGGGGTACATATAGAGCTTGGTGCTCTTGATTAAATGCCAATCATATACCCTCATACCTGATATAATCTAATGAAATACCACAATCGCCTTGATTTTGAAATTCTTTAAAATATTAAGTTTGCTGCATTTTGAGTGGGATATGAAATTCTATTTTCTCCAAATGAAGTTTGATGAGGTGGGATTCACTCTCAAGCATCCCGAGTCATTTCATGGTAATGTTAAAAATTTAAGTAAAAGGATGAAAATGAAAGATAGAGGAGAATGTCACTTTTACTTTAAGAATTTGACATTACCACTAGGGAGCATCAAGGGTTCACCACGGGAGTGTTCAACAAGCATAATGCCTCACATAACAGTTCGAAAACCCAAGTCAAGTCCAAAAAAAACCAAGTTAGGGGAATTGTTCGCATCTCTCTCGGATCCGGTTGTGATCCATGGTGGAATTGCATGGATTCCATGCTGGAACCACGTATCGGGCTGACGAAACCATGCATGGAATTGTCGCAGTTCCATTTTTCCAGGCACTGCGAAAATTTGGCGGAACTGAGGTTCCATTGGGGGATCAATGGCAGATCCGTCGAGGACGCGAATCCGAATCCTAATGCGGGGATGAGGGGCAGATCCTGCAACACTATTTTGACAGTTACACACAACTAAAAACATAAACATATTGAAATGCCCAACTTTAATAAAAACTTGGATAATGAAAAATACACCAACAATTAGATCATACACAAAACACACAATTTTAATTGCTGAAACCAATTTCTTATTATTCCTTCCATAAGAATCTTAGGGATCCCTTACTAGGGAAATTGGCCCTTTACAACTCCCTAAAAATGCTCAATACAAGAAACAAAACCTTGTCCAAATTCCTTGGACTGAGGCTAAATCCTTCAAGCCCTCAACATCCCAAAACACCACTGATGTGGCAATCCTTCACCACAAAATTTACTAGATTTTCAACTCTCTATTGTTGCAGCCTTAGGGCACTTCCAAGAATCCGACCCTCCTCCCAACCCTCCTCCACAACTGTATTCGTTTACTAGGTTTGTGGGCTAACCAAAAGTTCTCACATAGGCCTCGACCTATGCTAAACTAGCAAGCTTTCCCATCCACAGTGTCTGGGACCTTGCTACTTGATTGCGGAAGGGTTCACAACCCCCATTTCTCTAGGTTTGCTATAACAAGGTTCACATCCTCGTCCTTGCTGCTTGGTAGACCCGACCCTTTCCCATGGGCCCTAAACCCTAGCACACAGGCCCTGTGACCTTCCTTGTTTGCAGCGGTTTGTGTATATCACCCAGCTGGCCACTGACCAACCCTTAGCCAAGTTGCAGTTTCCTTGCACATGCGTTAAAACTAATCCCTGAACCTTCCGTCAACTGCAAATGGTAGATTCCCACAGGTCTAGCCCTTACTAGGGCACAAAATGTTGAAGAATGTAACTAGTTTTGGTCTTCATAATTATATTTGTCAAAAGAAATTTTATTATTGAAGAAAATGACTTATTAAAGTATGGATTTCATACATGGGTCAATGTTTTCTAGGTCAAAGCTTCCATTGAAGGCTTCTAGGTTTTATCTTGAGTCAATAGAGTCATTGTCATTTTTATTAGACCCTTCTTGGGCTTTTGTATCATGTGTAAAAAATATTTTTGAGTCAAAAAGGTCATTTGTCACCTCCACACCAAGTGGGCCCCGTCTTCCTGAAGTCAACCTAAATTACGGCAATTCGACCCAACAAAAAGGCTATATATAGAGAGACAACTCAACCTATTTGGAGCACTCACTCAACAAGTTCGATCTACAAGAAACAGAAGTCGAAAAAGAGAGCGAAGTTGCCGAAGAAGGGTAGAAGAAGCTCGAAGACCTAAATTGAGTTCTTGGGCAATCTTACATGTGCGAAGTTTTTGGGCTATTGCTGGGGCCAAAATACTGAATCTACTGCAGGTTCGAAATTTTGTAGTTGGGGGTCGAAAATCTATAGCTGGGGGTTGAATTTCTGGATTGTAGCTACTATTGGGAAGTTGTCACTTAGAGACTTTGACAGGGAGCATCTATTGCAAGGAAGGGTTGACTTGGTGATTGGAGGAGGCCTTTGTCTAGGTCTAAAGGGGTCTTTGATTGTCTCATCTTGATTTGAATCTACTAGTGGAAGAGTTGGACTGGGTTTTCCCCTTGGAGGGGTTTTGCCCTGGCTGAGTGTAACTGGTTGGCTCTTTTCCCTGTCATCTTTTCCTCTATTTATTTACCCTAATCTTTTCTCTTCTTTGCAGGTTTGTCCTGAAGATGGGTCTTGATTTAGACTCTAAACGTAGACTAAAAAATGAGGACTGTGGAGATTCGAGTTTTGTATCTAAAGATCTACACCACAGAAATCTACAATTTATCATGCCTACATCTTGTGTGTCTTGTTCTTGCGGTCTTCATATACATTTAATTTGGTAATTGCTTGATGAAAGATTAACTAATAAAGAAGTAAAAGCAACCAACATAACTCACAAGTAATTATCAAGAAAAAGGAATCAAACCCTAATTCCTATAAGCATTGATTTCTCAAAATGGTTTTAGAGCTAAGGTGAAAGAAGGGCTAGTTAAATATCACTTTGTTGGCTATCATTTGAAGGAAGGAAAAGCAATCTTGGAAGGAAAGGTTACTCCTTTAATGGAAAGTTACTTGAATATGGGACTCAATATTGTGAGAATTGTAGGAAGCTGGATTGGAAGGATCATCTACAATCTATCTAGGAGAGTCAAAAGTGAAGGATTCTTGGTTTCATTTACATGTACACTTAATGGTGACAACTCATGGATCATTGATAGTGGAGTTGTTAAATTTAGATAATCATGGTGTTCTATGCTTAATGCAATTTTACTTCAATCTTTTTTAGGCCCGATACGATATAGCAATCACATAACATGAAAGTAAAATGCTGATAGAACACAATAATAGATCAACAGAAGACACGCCAATAATATAGATGAGATTTACAATTCCTTTAGTCCAGTAAAGATATGAGATATTGTGCGTTACGACAGTCAACAGGATGCTTCAGCGAGCAAAGTCTTTCTCGATCAGCCAATCTTCCAAGTGTCACACCCACAGTCCTCAAAGACAGCTCATCACAAGTCAACACTGGTCAACCCAAAGTCAATGCAGGACAACAACAGAAAGTCAATGCTCTAGATTAGCGCTTCGGTCAAACATTTATGATTTCCTCGATTTTAGTGCCCAGTAGTACGACCTTTCAAAATCAGAATTTTGGCAGAGTTTGGAGGTCAAACGACCAAGGGTTGACCACGGTTAACGCTGGTCAACGCTGCAGCAAACAAGCCCTAAACAGATCCGCAAATTTCAGACATCAGCTCTGCACGTGGGAAGGGAAGAAGGCCTCCAAAGGCTATCAAACCAATCAGATCACAATGAGAGAATGTGTGATGAGTTGATGATATAAATGACCTCCAAGTCTCTCCAATTTATATCCATGAGTGAGGGTGTGTGACACATCTATTAGGCATGTGAGCCTACATTGCAAATATGGCCAACCTTGCACATGTGGAAAATAAATTCAAAATATATGTTCTGCTCATCCAATCAAGATGATCTTTAGATCAATCTTGCACCTCTTCGAAAGGGGAATCCAACAAAAATATGACCATCGTCATATGAGCATTGCAACATGGAGTTTGGACCTAGTTGCCCAAAATTAACACACCCTCTCAACTAGGGAGAACTCTATCTGTCCATAAGTGCCGTCCATCAGTACCATCATGTACTTCTACCAAACATCATTCGTCATCCTGCCGTAACATGCTTTGTTGGCTCTCGTTCTCAAATAGAACAAAAAGGTGAGTCACAAAGACATCACACTCTGCTGACTCGAAGTCAGCTTCGACTCAAAAGAGTCACATACTAACTCGAAGTCAGTTTAGAGGTAAGAAGCTCATCATACTTGATCCCAGATCAAGGTGTTGGACACGTGCCATCCTAGACATAGAGAGTACAACAATCTTCGATGTGTCCATCGGTCTTGCTATTGGTCTCTATCCACATTTCCCACCTCATTGGCCAAATGAGAGGTACTTCCCATGAGTCTGAAACTCCATGGGTAAGATGCGTGCGGGGCACAGATCAAAGAGAGGTGAACCAACTCAATATCATAACGGTGGGGCAGAAGCACAACAAGTTTCGACAAGCCTAGCCCTGTGTGTGCTTATAGCTCCAAGAAGCTGTCCCCAAGCCCCTTGGAGCTCCCAGAGCTCATAGTCCAACACAAGCAGGACCCTCAGAATAGGGTCTTTCCACAATTCCAAGCTTCTCACGGAAGGTTAGGAACTTGAATTTTCCCAGGGGCTTCAGGAGAATATCCGCGACCTGCTCATCAGTTCCTATATGATCGAGCCTTACGACGCCTCGCTGTACCATACCTTGGATAAAGTGGTACTTGATATCAATATGCTTGGATCGATCGTGGAACACGGGATTCTCAGAAAGACGAATCCCACTCTGGTTATCGCAAAGGATTATGGTGGTATCTAGCACATGCCCAAACAACTCACTGAAGAGCTTTCCCATCCAGACAACTTCACAATAGGCCATACTTGCTGCAATGTATTATGCCTCAACGGTGCTTAGAGCCACAGACTTCTGCTTCCTGCTCATCCAAGATATCGAAGCGGAACCCAAGGTGAAGCAACATCCTGATGTGCTCTTGCGATCCACCACACTGCCAGCCTAATCGGCATTAGTATTCCCATGCAGTCACAAACTCTCGACAGTGTATCTCAGCCCATGGTTGATTGTGCCCCGAAGATATCTCAATAAATTCTTGGCACCAATCGAGTGAATGTGATGAGGATCAACCATATGTTGACTCAAAGTGTTCATTGCAAAACATACGTCCGGACGGGAGTTCACTAGGAACATCAGGGCCCTCACGAGTTGTTGATACTCGGTAGGATTTGCTAGCACAGGCTCAACAGTGTTTCCACACAACTTCTTAAAGTTGAGTTCCATCGGTGTCGACATAGACTTACGGTCCTCCTTACCAAATCTCTCCAACAGTTTCACGACATATTTTCCTTGAGAAAGGAAAATCTCTCGTGGCCTCTGCCAGACATCCAAGCCTAGGAAGTAGTGCATCAATCCTAGGTCTTTCATTTCAAACTCGGAATTTAGTTCCCTCTTACATTGATGAATGAGAGGGTCAACACCTGTCAGGAAGAGATCGTCCACATAGAGAACTAGAATGAGAGGCCTTTCTCTATCAACCTTAAAATAAAAGTTTGGATTAGCATTAATTCGAGTGAAGCCCAACTTCATCAAGTAGCTATTTATCCTTTCATACCAAGCCCCAGGGGCTTGCTTCAACCCATAGAGGGCTTTCTTTAACCTGCATACATGGGTGTCTCTATCTCGGACTTCGAACCCCAGAGGTTGCTCCACGTACACCTCTTCCTTTATAGAACCATGCAGAAAAGCGATCTTCACATCCATTTGATGTAGATTCCATCCTTGTGTAGCAGTAAGGGCAATGATAGATCAGATGGTGGATAGCGGGCCACAGGTGCAAATATATCATCATAATCTATGCCTTCCTTTTGAGAGAAGCCTCGGGCAACAAATCTTGCCTTATACTTTTCAGCACTTCCATCAGAGCCATGCTTGATCTTAGAGAGCCATTTCGAGGTGACAACAGATTTTCCCTCCAGTCTCGGGACCACTTCCCAGACATCATTTTTCATAATGGACTCATATTCTTCGTGCATAGCATCCTTCCAAACTTGATGCTTTGTGGCTTCATCAAATGATCCAGGCTCAGATTGTACTATCGTACTCATGGCTGCTAGATACTCTTGGTATCTCTTTGGCTTCTTACTTTCATGGAATGTCCCCCTTGGGGAAATATGTCTCTCGGCATCTGCGAGAGTATCCTTGAGCCACGAGGGTCTTCTCTTATTTGAAGGAGGTGGATCAATAGGATTTATAGGTTCTTCAACATCAGGCATCAGGTCATCCTTCTTCTCTTCTTGCTTCCCTGCTTCTTCATGCTCTTTGTCTTCCTTGGAGCTAGGAAGATTTCTCACTTTCTTGAGGGCAACATCTTCATCGAAGGTGACATGTGGCATATCTCCACTTCTCTTTGACCAGGCACATAGATTCTATATGCCTTCGAAGTTTCACTATAGCCCACAAACATTCCCTTCTTCCCAGATGCATCCAACTTGCTTCTCTTTTTTTCGGCACATGAAAATAAACAGGACAACCAAAAACTCTAAAATGAGAAACATCAAGTTTCTTACTAGAGAAGACTTCTTCGGGAGTTTTGGAGTCCAGAGCGGAATGCGGGCATCTATTTTGAACGTACACAACAGTGTTCGCAGCTTCTCCCCATAGAAACTTTGGAAGACTTTGGTCACATAGCATGGCGCAGGCAACTTCCACCATTTTGCTCAGGAGTGTACGCAATTGTGGTCTCCCTCTTAATGCCAACTTCTCTATAAAAGTCATTAAACTCAATGGACTCGTACTTGGTCCCGTTGTTGGTCCTCAAAACTTTGATTTTCTTCTCGGTTTGATTTTCCACCCAAGGCCTTGAAGGTATGAAACCATTTGAATGCTTCGTCCTTTTTCTTCAAAAAATATATCCAGGTCTTGCGGGAGAAGTCATTTGTAAAAGTTATGTAATAGGAACATCCTCCCAAGGATGTCACGGGTAGCATACCAAATAAGTCAGAATGTATCAACTGCGAGATATCAATCGTCTCTGTGACACTAGAGGGGAATTGAATCTAACATATACCTTCATGATCATCTTTAAATTCGGGCAACCCTGTCACCACCTTCCTTGCTTTTGGAAGGGCTTTATAATGAAGGTGCGAAAACCTCCGGTGCCATAACTCTGTTTGAAGAGTTGTATCACATGACATAGCCCCCAATGGACTTCTTCCAACTTGGTAGAGTGTATCAACTCTAAAACCAATAGAAAGAGCTTCCCTGAAGTTTTTCTTTCAGAGAAGT
The DNA here is from genome assembly GCA_034641835.2 of Pinus albicaulis. Lineage (NCBI taxonomy): Eukaryota > Viridiplantae > Streptophyta > Pinopsida > Pinales > Pinaceae > Pinus > Pinus albicaulis. Next base: position 708,234,589 of record CM076578.1, read on the forward strand.
ACCTTTCCATCAATGAATGCCACCTTGAACCCTTTGTCTTCCATTGCCGAAATGGACACAAGGTTTTTCTTCGAATCATGTACGTACAACACATCTTGTAATCGAAGGACTTGACCTTGAGATAGATGGAGGGTCATAGTTCCTGTCCCTTTCACGAGATAGGTGGCATTATCTCCAAGGATAATTTCCAGATTGGTATCCTTCTCAATCAAATCAGAGAGGGCTTCTTTATAGCCAATGAGGTGCCTTGAAGCACCACTATCAATAAACCATACATCCAAGGTGTCGAGTGGAGATGCAGCAGAGAGGGCAGATACAAGAATAAATTCATTTCTCGTATTATCAACAACATTAGAGTCATCGTACCTGGAATTTCTTGACCTCTTGAAAGGTTGCCTGTTTCCACTACGATCAAAGGAAGCCTTCCTTTTTCCTTTGAACCTGTTGTTCCTACCATTCCCTCTCAAGTTGTTGTTGTCATCATTCCTGGGAGAGTCCCTTCTATTAGGGCACTCTCTTGCATAGTGACCAATCTTGTTACAAGTGTAACATCTTCCCTTCCTTCCTTTGGGCTCCACTCTACCATGGTGTTGATTTCTTGGGCCACCATTGTTTTTCTTCTTTGCAAGAGCGACGAAGGCTGTAGGGTCACTTCCATTTCCATTAGAGGCATACTCCATTCTCGTTTCCTCTTGAGTGCATCTCGTCAATATTTCATCAAAATCACGAATCACATTATTATTAAGAATAGTGGTATTGAATACATACCAATCATGGGGGAGACCTCCAAGTGCAATAAGAACCATCTCTTGATCAGATATAGCTAGGAGGCTATTCCTGATTTCAATGAGCCTCATAAAATAGGATTGAATAGATTCATCCTTGCCCTTCTCGATATTCTTCAATTGATTCTTGAAGAAAAGGATTTGATTAGCATTGCCAGCCCTGAACATGCTCACTAACTTATCATACATCTCTTTAGATGTGTTCAACTCAGAAATGTAAGCAACCAAGTGCTTATGAATATAATCCCGAATAATCATCTTTGCTTTGATTTCAACCTTTCTATACTTCGTCTTTGTGGCAACAGCTGCATTTGATGGGGGCTCTCGAATCTTCCCTTTCACATAGTCCATGACATGTTGATCTTCTAGCACCAAATCCAAGGACATCTTCCATGCATGATAATCAAACTTATCAGTCAGTTTATCATCAGCCTTGAAACCCTTGTAGGTTGAGGAGGCCATTTGTCCTTGATAGGATTTCTTCCTTAAGAGATTGCTTCTAACACTAGCTTGGACTTTGTCTTCACCTCAACTCTGAAACCATGTTAAATTTAGATATTCTATGCTTAATGCAATTTTACTTCAATTTTTCTTAGGCTCGATACAATATAGCAATCACATAAACATGAAAGTAAAATGTTGATAGAACACAATAATAGATCAACAAAAGACAAGCTAATAATATAGATCAGATTTACAATTCTTTTTGTCCAACAAAGATATGAGATATTGTGTGTTACGACAGTTAATAGGATGCTTCAGCCAACAAAGTCTTTCTCGGTCAGTCAATCTTCCAAGTGTCACACCCACAACCCTCAAAGACAACGCATCACAAGTCAATGCCGGTCAACCCAAAGTCAACGCAGAAAAGTAAATGCAAGACAACAACAGAAAGTCAACGCTACAGATTAGCGCTTCAGTCAAACATCTTTGATTTCCTCGATTTTAGTGCCCAACAGTACGACCTCTCAAAATCAGAATTTTGGCAAAGTTTTGAGATCAAACAACCAAGGGTTGACCATGGTCAACGCTGCAGCAAACAAGCCCTGAACAGATCCGCAAATTTCAGACTTCAGCTCGGCACGTGTGAAGGGAAGAAGGCTTCCAAAGGCTATCAAAACAATCAGATCATAATGAGAGAATGTGTGATGAGTTGATGATGAAATGACCTCCAAGTCTCTCTTATATATATCCATGAGTGAGGGTGTGTGACACATCTATTAGGTATGTGAGCCTACATTACAAATCTGGATGACCTTGCACATGTGGAAAATAAATTCAAAATATATGTTCTGCTAATCCAATCAAGATGATCTTTAGATCAGTCTTGCACCTCTCCGAAAGAGGAGTCCAACAAAAATATGACCATCGTCATATGAGCAGTGCAACATGGAGTTTGGACCTAGTTGCCCAAAATGAACAGGGGCCTCAAGACATATGATGGGAGAAAGTGGATAACTTCATACTCTATAAAGGGAACCATCATCAGAAGCAATGGAGCTGAGAGAAAACAACAATTATGCAGTCAAGGGTCTTAGATCTACATAGTTGAAGCTAGAAAATGGAGCAAAGCTACACCTCAACAACATCCTTTATGTCCGAGGTTTGAAAAAGAAGTTACTTTCCATTTCTTTTATAGAAGATAAAGGAGATAGGGTTGCTTTTGTAGATGGAAAAGTTTTGGTTTGGGGAAAGGATTCAATATTGAAAAGGCAAAGGTTATTGGAGTTCGTGAAGGGAGACTATAGTGAGTTATAACACCATCTTCTCAAGTCCTAGTTGACATGGAGATCAATCCTATTGAACTTTGGCATAAAAGATATGGGCATATTCATTACAAGATAATACCCTCTCTTAGTCAAATTGTAAAGGGCATTCCCAACATCAAGGAAGATCATGAAGGAGTATGCAAGGGATGTGCTTCGAGAAAGAATACTAGGCAACCTTTTACAAGCAGTGATACAAAGTCTAAGGAGATATTAGACCTCATTCATTCCGATGTGTGTGGGCCATTGTTTAATAAATCTTTTGGAGGCCGTATTTATTATGTGATCTTCGTTGATGATCACTCTAGAAAGACATGGCTCTATCTTCTTAAGACAAAGGACGAAGTATTTGAAAAGTTCAATGAATTTTTATATGAAGTTGAGACCTTAACTGAAAGAAAGATAAAGACATTGAGATACGACAATGGAGGGGAATACACTTCAAAATAACTTATTACATATTGTAAAGAAGTAGGTCTTAAGAGGGAGCTCATTGTCCCCTACAATCCTGAACAAAATGGAGTAGCAGAGAGGAAGAATGGAACCATTGAAGAATGCATAAGGACTATGATATTTGATCAAGATCTACCAAAATTTCTATGGGGAGATGCAACCATGACAACAATATACATACAAAATAGAATTCCTCATAGAATTCTTGATATCATGACACTTGGAAGAAGCATTTGTGAAAAATTCTTAATCTAAGAAACCCTACTGCTAACTATTGATTACTTCTCCTACTTGATTATTTATACAAGTTATTAATTTGAACATTCAAAACAATCGTGAAGTAAACACAAATAGCAACCTACACAAACATAGCATTTACTGAATATAACGCACATATGACACAGTGACACACAGATTTTTTGGACAAATGTCCCTGGAAAAACCCAACGCGGGAAAACCGACGCAACTAGCTCTGGAGGGTTTTATTTTTATGCATAATCTGAATACAACAATTTCTGGGCACCAGACATGGTTGGCCCTACAGAGAAACTCACAACATTAATACCTCTTTCACTCTGAAACAGAAAATATGGCTGATTTACACCCTCAACTGGGATTTATAGAAATCGAGCCCTTTCCGGCCCACCGGAAACCCCAACGCTGCCCCTCAACCCTCTGCGTTAGCCTTTCTGGCCCGCATCAACCTCTGTGCTGCTCTGGAAGGGCCTGCGTCACTTTTTACAAAGACCGAGTCATTGGAATCAACTAGTTCGAGTTGATACCGAATCGAAGTCGGAGTCAGAGTCGGAGTTGACCCTCGGTCGGTTCCTAGTTTTAAAACTATGGTCTGTACAAGTTATATTTTTGACCCAATCAAGAAAACGTTTGCTAAAACTGGTTGAGTTCATTAAAACGAACATACATGAAGATTGCAAGGTCCAATTGCAGTGAGACTAGAGGCAAAGGGTGTTGTAGGTCCAAAATTCAGAATGGCTGTGCCTAAATGTACAAAGATACTATCTATTCAACCCTCCTCTCTAGAGAGGGTAAAAACAATAAGTTTTAGTACATCAACCATAACATCTTGGAAAATAAAAATTGATTGAGACCAGTGGACATTCTGAGCAAACATTCAAGCTATTACATGTTGAAATTCATTGACATTGTAGAAATTTTGTAGGCCCAACCCGATTTCAAGTTTTAGGTGAAATAAAATCAAGTTTAATGCCCAACCCACATGTTTTATATTGTTGTCTTAAACATGAATATATTTTAAAACATGAGAATAAATGCAACAACTACACACATTTTTACATAGTTGATTTTTGGTCCAAAGACCCTGTAGTTGGAAATACTGAGAGGGGGGTGAATCATTATTTCTTTTCAATTGTTATTATTTACCAGTTAGATTCTTCACAATTAAAAACATAGAAGTGTATAGTAATAATATTATTAAGGATCAAGAAGAGCTTCAATCCTTTTTCAAATAATTGAATACAATAATTATGTGAGGGCACCAACCCTTCAATACTTCAGGGACCAACCTGTTGCCAACCACTAACTTGTACTTTGATGAGGCTCCGACCTCTAGGGCTTCGACCTTATCCTTTCCAAGGGTCCAACCTTGTGTTTAGAGGCACCAACCCCTACGAGACCAATCCTTTTGATAGAGAATTACTTGAATGTCCTTGACATTTTCTTCATTGTACAATCAACTCCAAAATTACTATATTGACTTCACTGCATGATCGTCTTGCTTCACTGTGTTGACATTATTGCTGAGCTTTACTTTATCAATCCAAGAGTTCTTCACTATCTAAGGGAGGATCATTGTGCCACTGTACAAAGACCCAAGTCTTATTGATTAAGATATGACCACCTGTCCTCGGGAGTTGCCCAATCCAAGTTGTAGACACGGTTCGAAATAATATAGTACCCACAGTCACACTCCCAAATATAAGTGCTCACCGTAGCCTGAAGCTTCACAGATAAACAAAGGTAGCACCGTAAATGATACACTATACAAAAGACCCAGTCCGAAGATGTATATATATATAGCCACAGTCCGAAATAAAAGAAGGTGCACAGTCTGGAATTTTCCACAGACTAGTGGAGGTAGGCTCCGACAGTCCAAAGATAATAGTAATGGTACTTCCAGCTCTGAAGTTTGTAGATACAAAACCCTGTCTCGTTTGCTATATTAATCCTGAAATGAAGATGGAGAGACTATCCACCACACGGAGCTAGATACTGAGGTATATAACTTGTTCTTGTTTTCTTCCTCCTGAAGGTTCACGAGATGTGAACTTGTAGCTCGTTGCCTCTCAAAATGATGATCGAACTGATGATGAAAATGAAGGTTCAACACACTTATTAATACAGTTCATTCTGTGTTTAAACGAAAGGACATGTTGTTTTAGGGCAGACCGACATGAGAAGAGGTTTAGGTCGGCTCAGTGACCAAACATATTTCTTTATCTTGAAAAATTCATATTTCTCAGAATACTTGGAGTTTTGGGCCAAGTGATAGCTCATGAGAAAGCTAAAAATATGTTGTAGAGAATGGTGAAGGTCTCATAGAGAAATTCTGCCTCTAAGGTGGTGAAAAATATTTTTTAATATGACTGGTCATTTATTAGTGTAGAAATGGAGGTAGAGCAGGATGCTTTTGGGTTATAATGCCAATGTCATCAATTCACCATGCCATAATCATATGAATCATCAAGACATCATGTAGTTTACCATCATCCAGATCACCAAAGAATATTATCTATTCCTCCAACAAGTATACATGTCTGATATTTTTTCATTATCCCATATTGACATCAATGACAACTTAGATTAACAATCTCCCCCTTTGTCATTGGATGGCAATATTTTTCTTCTCTCCTGCCTTTGACATCAATGGTAATGAGGTGTCAATGTACCCCCCTGTCATGCTGCTCCCCTATCATGCTGTCCCCCTTGACATGTTGCTTGATTTAATGGGATGCAAGAGCAATGAGCCCCATCTTTTGGCGAAGATACTCAAATGCTTCTCGTGGAAGGGGTTTTGTAAAGATATCTGCAATTTTCTCTTTTGTATTGACGTATTCCAACTTGAAATTTTGTTCAACAACTTGTTCACGGGGAAAGTGGTATTTGATTGGAATATGTTTGGTTTTTGAGTGCATCATCGTATTCTTTGAAAGACTGATGGCGCTAGTTTTGTCACAAAAAATAGTGTCTGGTTGCTTAGTTTCTCTGTTGACATCCTTCAAAGCTTCCTTCATCCATAGAATTTGTGTACAACAATCAACAACTATATATTCAGCTTCAGCAGTAGACAGAGATATAGATGATTGCTTTTTGCTGAGCCAAGATACAAGACAATCTCCCATAAAGAATGTATTTCCACTGGTACTTTTTTGATCATCCACGCTTTCAGCCCAATCAACATCAGAGTAGGCTGTCACAGTAAGAGTGGAGCTCTTAGGACACCAAAGACCGAAATTACAGTTCCTTTTAGATATCTGAGAATTCTCTTTACAGTTGCTACATGGGATTGTTTAGGACTTTACTGAAATCTTGCTACCATTCCCACTGATTGCATAATATCTGGTCTTGTAGCAGTTAAGTATAGGAGGGCTCCAATTATTGACTTGTAAAGAGTCTCATCTATGATAGGGGTATCATCGTCTTTACTTAATTTAGAATCTGTGGTCATCGGTGTGCTCATAGGTGCACAATCTTATATCCCATATCTTTTAAGCATGTCTTTAAGATATTTTGCTTGAGATATAAACATGCCTATAGAGGTTTGAGATATTTGTAGCCCAAGAAAGTAAGACAACTCACCAATCATTGACATTTCGAACCTTTTGGACATATTTAGAGCAAATTCATGGCTCATCTCATCATCATTGCTAGTAAAGATAAGATCATTAACGTATACAAGAGTGATCATAAGTTTTTGCTTGTCCATCTTCATGTAGAGATTGCTATCTGCTACTCCCTTTTTGAAACCTTCTTGTTGTAGATAGTGATCCAACTTTGCATACCATGCTCTAGGGGCTTGTTTTAACCCATACAAGGCCTTTTTCAGCTTGCATAGAAAGTCTTTCTCTTCGGCAATATCAAATCCTTCTGGTTGCTCCATGTAAACTTCTTCCTTAAGTTCTCCATTTAGAATTGCTGATTTTACATCCATTTGATAAACCTTGAATCCTTTTGAGCAAGTAAATGCCAAAAACATTCTTATAGCTTCCAATCGAGCTACTGGTGCAAAGGTTTCTTCGAAGTCAATTCCTTCAATTTGCGAGTATCCTTTGCAAACAAGTCTAGCTTTATTTCTGATAATTTGTCCATCCTCATTCATCTTGTTTTTGAATACCCATTTTGTTCCAATTATATTCTTATCTTGTGGGTGAAGTACTAGCTCCCAAGTCTCATTCTTTTCGATTTGAGACATTTCTTCTTCCACGACCTTCATCCAATGAGGATCTTTACTTGCTTGAGAAAAATTTTCAGGTTCTATTAAAGATAGGAGAGCAACATCATCTTTTCTTGGAGTGTTTGTCATCCTTCTTCGAGTTTGAATTCCTTCATCTATATTCCCGATAATCTGTTCTTCCGGATGATGTTTTTGAAGGAATTTGATCTTAGGAGTTTGTGAAGGTTCACTTTGTCGTTCTTCATCTTTTTCAGATTCTTCTTCACTTTCTTCAAGGAAGGGCTCAACTTCATGATCTTCAATTTTCTTTTCTGGAATGCCTTCATCAACCTTCACGTCAATGCTTTCCACTATTTTCTGTAGACGATTGTTGTAACATTTGTAGGCTTTGCTCCTTGTGGAATATCCAAGAAATATTCCTTCGTCAACCTGAGAATCAAATTTTCCTGGTGAGTCATCATTGATTTTTATGAAACATTTGCTTCCAAAAATCCAAAAATATTTTACTGAAGCAAGTCTTCCATTCCATAATTCATAAGGAGTCTTTTCATTATTTGGTCTTAGTTGGGTTCGATTTAAGGTATAAACTGTCGTCCCAATTGCGTCTCTCCAAAATTTTGGTTGCAAATCAGCTGCTAGTAACATTGTCCTTGCCATTTATTGAACGATTCAGTTTCTTCTTTCAACTACTCCATTTTGCTTGGGAGTCCTAGTAGCAAAGAGTTCTCTTTCGATTCCATGTTCTTTACAAAATTCATCAAATTCATTTGAGGTGAACTCTCCTCCTCTATTCGTTCTAAGACATTTAATCTTAGAATCTTTCTCATTTTCAACGAGAGCTTTAAGATTCTTAAAACATTCAAATGCTTTGGATTTATATTTTATGAAATATACCCACATCATTCTAGTATAGTCATGAACAAATCAAGCAAAGTACCTTTCACCTTGAAGAGCTGGAGTTCTAGTTGGCCCACATAGATCTGCATGAATGATCTCCAGAGGTTTTGATGTTGAAAATTCCTTAGTTTTGTGGCTGGTTCTAGTTTTCTTTCCATGCTGGCATGGGCCACATACAACTTGATCTGAATTGAACATCTTTGGAATGTCCCTTACTGCATTAATCTTATTGATATTGACCAATATGCCCCAATCACTTATGCCATAACCAACTTTCATCTGTTTGACTCAAATAACATTTATCTCTTTCGATTTTCCTTAGAATGTAAACATTATCTGGTGTTCTTACTCTTTTTGCCACAAGTTCTCCTGAGGATGAGTGTCTTATTTCACAATTTTTTGTACTAAAGACAACATTATGTCCTTGGTCACAAATTTGGCTAACACTTAAAAGTTTGTGTTTGAGCCCTTCTACCAGCAAAGTATTTTCAGCCTTTCCTTGCCCATTAATGAGATTAGTTGTTCCTTTTCCAGTGATCTTAGCAGATCCACTTCCAAAGGATACATTTCCATTCTTTTTGTTCAATGAGACAAACTTATTTTGGTCACCTGTCATATGTCGTGAGCATCCACTATACGAACCAATTATTCTCATCACTATGAGCACATAGAGCTAGGCCACATTTATCTGTATTGAGATTCACCTTTTTAGCTTCCTCCTTTTTCAGCGGGCAATTTTGCTCATTATGACCATAATTATTACATGATGAGCAAGTTGGATCAAACTTAGCCGAAGGATCAAAAGAATTGTAAGTCTTGATTTGTCCTTGCTCTTTAGGACCATGTAGTTTGTTTGTTTGATTTTTCAATCTTGGTGCTTCATTTTTATGAGCCTTGCAATGCTTAGCTTGATGACCAAAGTTTTTACAATAGTAAAAATTCTCAAGAAAGATAGTTTGGTACCTGTTGTAAGAGCCATAACTTGAATCAACATTCTTCCTTGGAGTTGCTCTTCCTTCATTTCTTGGGTTTGAGATGGGCCTTTGTTCTTGGCGAGATATCTTTTCCGCTTTTGGATGGCAAGAAAGTACGCTAGCATAACTCCTTGCATTATCCTTAGTACTTGATGGTTCTCCTTTGAAACCAATCCCAGATTTGTCATATTGGGGTTTTTGATTATTAAGGATGTTATCAAGTGTTTGAGAGCTTTGCCAACTCCTTTTGAATTGCTCTAACTCCTTCCTTAGAGATATTATTTCAGCTTCACGTTTTTTCACAGATATTTTCCTTTTCCTTAAGCTTATTGTTCAAGAAGTCTTCCCTTCTTTTTGCTTCCCCTTTTTCTACTTTGAGAGAAATGATCTTTCGTAAATTTTCATTCTCTTCAATGGCACTTATCAATAATTCATCCATATTTCCTTCGCCTTCTAGTTTTGAATCATCATCATTTGTGAACGCCATGAATAACACTACTTTGCTTCCAACATAGTCATTTTCTTCATCTGATTCATCATCTCCTTTATTGTGACGAGGGAAATTTCTAGATGATTTCTTCTTTATGACTACAAATTCATCTTCATCGGATTCATCTTGTTTGGAGAAGAAGTTTTTCTTATTAAACTCTTTCTTTTTGTATGCCATCCTTTTAGAATCCTCTTCATCATCACTATCATGTTTATGAGGGAATTTTGCAGCATAATGACCTATTCTTCCACATTTGAAACAAATAAGAGGGTACTTATCTTTTAGCTTGGATCCCTTCTTTAGTCTTTGTACAAATTGAGCTAATTCGGTTTCAGCATCGGAGTCATCACTGTTGTTATTCTATCCTTTTCCTCTTTTTGTTGATTTTGAGGCTTTGAATAATGCTTCTTTGGAATTTGGAATTCCTTTCCTCATTTCATAAGCAATGAGGATTCCATGAAGTTCATCCATCTTGGGAGTATGTAAATCCTTCATCTCTTCTATGGCACTTAATTTGGAGTCAAATCACTCAGGAAGAGATCTTAGGATTTTTTGAACAATATTGCTTTCTTCAACATTTTCTCCTAGCCCTTTAAGAGAGTTAACCACTTCAGCTACTCGGAGGAAGTATGATGCAATATCTTCTTCATCATCCATTTTCAGACTCTAGAATTGACTTCTATAAGTTTGAAGCTTTTCCTTCTTAACTTTGGAGTCCCCATCATATAGGGCAATCAGTTTATCCCAGTAGGTTTGTGAATTCAGAATCAGTGATTCCACTAGTGATGGAATTTAAATCTTTGGCATTAGCGATGTAGTCTTTCCTTTCTTCTGGATCAGTTGGAAGAGAGGAGGGAGCTTTGTACCCATTCAAAACAGAATGCCATACTTCAGGACCAACGGACATTAAATAGTACGACATCCTCTTCTTCAAAAAACCAATTTTTTTTCCATCTGCTTCTATGTTCTTCATTGTGTCTAAGAATCCTTCTTCCAGTTGTTAGGCTGATAATGAAGACGCTGGCTCTGATTCCAATTGTTAGAAATACTGAGAGGTGGGTGAATCAATATTTCTTTTCAATTGTTATTATTTATCAGTTAGATTTTTCACAATTAAAAACAGAGAAGTGTATAATAATAATATTATTAAGGATCAAGAAGAATTTCAATCATTTTTCAAATAATTGAATACAATAATTATGTGAGGGCACCAACCCTTCAATACTTCAAGCACCAACCTGTTGTCAAGCACCAACTTGGACTTTGGTGAGGCTCCGACCTCTAGGGCTTCGACCCTATCCTTTCCAAGGCTCCAACCTTGCGTTTAGAGGCACCAACCCCTAAGACACCTATCCTTTTGATAGAGAATGATGATAGTACTTACTTGAATGTCCTTGACATTTTCTTCACTGTACAATCAACTCCAAAATTGCTATATTGACTTCACTGCATGATCGTCTTGCTTCACTCTGTTGACATTATTGCTGAGCTTTACTTTATCAATCCAAGAGTTCTTCACTGTCTAAGGGAGGATCACCGTGCCGCTGTACAAAGACCCAAGTCTTATTGATTAAGATATGACCACCTGTCCTCAGGAGCTGCCCAATCCAAGTTGTAGACATAGTCCAAAATAGGATAGTACCCATAGTTCACACTCCCAAATATAAGTGCTCACCGCAACCTGAAGCTTCACAGATAAACAAAGGTAGCACCTTAAATGAAACACTGTTCGAGTAGAGCGCTGACCAATTCAGAACAGTAATCATTATACAGAAGACACAGTCTGAAGATGTATATATATAGCCACAGTCCGAAATAAAAGAAGGTGCACAGTCTGGAATTTTCCACAGTCCAGTGGAGGTAGGCTCCCATAGTCCAACGAGAACAAGAATGGTACTTCCAGCCCTGAAGTTTGTGGATGCAAAACCCTACTTCGTTTGCTGTATTAATCCCGAAATGAAGACAGAGAGACTATCCACCACACCGAGCTAGATACTGAGGTATATAACTTGTTCCTGTTTTCTTCCTCCTGAAGGTTCACGTGATGTGAACCCGTAGATCGTTGCCTTTCAAAATGATGATCGAATTGATGATGAAAATGAAGGTTCAACACTAATTAATACATTTCATTGTGTGTTTAAACGAAAGGGAAAGGACATGTTGTTTTAGGGCAAACCGACATGAGAAGAGGTTTAGGTTGGCTCAGTGACCAGACATATTTCTTTATCTTGACAAATTCATATTTCTCACTTTATGTTGCTTTATGCTTTATGAAGTCACTTTATGTCTTTATCTCTCTTAAAGTCACTTTATGACTTTATTTATGACTTTATGCCTTAAATTACTTAACTTTATTTCCCATAAAGTTAAGTAAAGGGGGTCACATTAGGACAATCTTTCCTAGGCTAGACACCAAGACCTAGGAACACTTGTCCTTGGTACTCTTTTCTAACATGACTTGTTACCGAAGAAAGAGTTTCTCACCACTCCCATCTTGTCTCTAAAATAGACATGCTTGCCTCTTCACAAGGACTTTGTGAGAATATAAACCACCTACTCATCAGTAGATAAATACTCAAGTTGCACTTCCCCTCTCTAAACACAGTCACAGATGAAGTTGTACCTGATCCCTATGTGTTTTGACTTGTCATGAAACATTGGATTTTCTATGAGTTTTATACAATTATGATTATCGCAGTAGATCATTGTAGGCCTTAACACCTGACCTAATAAACCCACCGACATCTTGTGAAGCCAAATTGCCTCACGACTGGCCTAACTAGTTGCCATATACCCAGCCTTAGTAGAGCTCAGTGCTACTGATTGTTGTTTTCTCCTGAACCATGGCACTATTGATTTTTGGTAGCATCGGATGTGCTCTTAGTCTCAAAATTTGTAGGGAGGCTTAGACACATGTATTCCAGATAACCCCAATTTTTTTTTGATAAATTCCACCTGGACTGTATTTTATTAAATAAATTAATTATTTTAAAGGAACCTTAAGTCTAAACTTAGGAAAATAAAATAATTAAAGTGAATTAATAGAATATGGGTGTGAATGTTCTAGAAAAAGCGGATCAAGTCAAAAGTTAATCTTAGCCGTTGATTAGAGATCTAATCTCGACTGTTGAAGTTTCAACGAAAAGACTATAAGAAGGGCTTGAAGGGTCATTTGGAAAACACACAATGACGGGGAAAGGATCAAGAGATCAAATTTCTGAAGTGACTAGTGCTTAGAGGAAAGATCGATCTAGAGATTCTACGCAGAGAGGGGAGGTAATTCTGGTTGGAAAGTCTATTTCGTGAGCCAATGAATAAACAAAAGAGAAGACAGAAAGAAGTTCTAGCAGAGGCAGCGTAGCAACTATGCAGAACCAGCGCAAAGCGACACAGAGGCAACGCTGCAGCCTTGGGGAGGTTTGTTATTCAGCACAGGATCAATTAGATCCAGTGTCGGAGAGCTGGGTTGTGAGATCGAAAGGGGCCAAAGCGTCAGATCTAGCCAGCAGAAGAGCTAGAACGCAAAAGCCACACAGTCCCCACGCAGAGTGATGCAGAGGTTGTGGAGGGCTTCCTATCTGGGGTTTTGGCCAGTTGGGCTTCCAGTGTCAGGGTGTGAGGTAATCTCACCAGCTTTCTTGTCAGTCTGATTCTCTGTGAGGATAGCCAACAAGGCATCCCAGTTTGTATTCAGAAAAATTACTGCATAATAATAAAACCCTCAGTTGTTGCACCGGTTTTCCCACATTGGGTTTTTTTTGGGGACATTAGTCCAAAAAAAACTGTGTCACATGTGTTTATGATTTCTTCTTGTTCAGTTTTGTTTCCACACTTGTAATTTTCCATAGTTTATTTAGTGAAGGTTGTAGTGTGTTTAATTTGATGTTGCCGTAGCTATAAACTAAATAATTAATTTATCAATTAGGAGTAATACCGGTTGCTGCAACAGGATTCCAGAGTTAAGGAATTTTCATAAACACTACTCCTGAACCCAACCTGAAACAACACCCATAAGTACTCTTCCTATCACCAACACATCTTGCCTAATCTAAGTTTGTGTAGCCAGTAAATCTGACTCCATTCCCCGGAACATAGTCTAGACCATAATTTGTTGTACCTTGCAGATACTAAAGCACATGTTTCGCAGCCATCCAATGCACTCTCATAGGGTCCACCATAAACTGACTAAGAGTGTTGATTGCAAAACATATGTTTGGTCTAGTGTTGACTAGATAAATTAATGAGCCTATCAACTGATGATACACTATGGGGTCTGCCAACTCAAACTCAGAAGTGCAAAGCTTCTTCCGGTTGGTAATCATAGGCGTGGACATGGGCATGTAGTCCTCCATATGAAATCTCATCAAAATGTCCAATGTGTTGCCCTATCCTAGAAAGATATTACCGTCTTGCCACACGTCTAACCCCAATAAATAGTGCATTAGTCCAATGTATTTCATCCCAAACTCTGAAGCAAGGTCACGTTTGTAGTACTCTATGAGTCATTCTACTCTAGAATACATAAATCACCCACACATAGTACAAGAATGAGGGGCTCCTCACCAATCACATTGTAATAAGAGTTTTGGATATGCATCACTCTTAGTAAGTGTCTACACGAGAGTAGCAAGCTCTCCGAGCTTGCTTCTGGCCATATAACACCTTCTTCAAGTTGCATACATGGGACTCCCTCCCATGCACCTCAAAGACTTGTTGCTGCTCAATGTACACTTCCTCCTAAATAATGCCATTCAGAAATGAGGTCTTCACATCCATCTGATGGATTTTCCAACCCATCTCTGCTACTATAAAGACCACTGATATAATGGAAGTATATTGAGCTACTGGGGCAAATGTCTTATCATAGTCAACTCCCTCTACCTGTGAGAAACCCCGTGCCACAAATCGAGCTTTGAACTTCTCAATGCTGCCATCCATAGCATACTTGATCTTGTAGAGCCACTTGGAAGTCAACACTAACTTCTTGTCAGGTTTCAACAATATCTCTCACACATCATTCTTCATGATGGAAGCATATTCTTCCACCATGGCATCCCTATCAACTTGCTGACTTGCAACCTTCTTGTAGCTAGATGGCTCTGTCTCCACAATGCTACTTAGCATAGCTAAATAGCTACCAAATTTTTCTAGTGGTTTGCTATCCCTAACTGACCACTTGGGCTTTCTCACTGCCTCTTGGGCTTCTTGCAAGGTATCAGGAAGCCATATAGGCTTCCTCTTCTCTGAAGATGCCTCCTGTGTTGGTGTGGGATTATCCTCCTCTAAAGTCTATGCCCCTGATGATGATGCCCTTATGGTCGGTGGTGAATCTCGTATTGATTTTTCATAGGTCTTCTAAACCAATAATTACTTAATATAATTTCTTAATTTAATCTTTCTTTCATTCAATTTCATCATAAAGTAATTACACAGAAGATCTTCAACAATAGACATTAAGATCATAGAGAGCTAACCAAAAAACATAAGTATTTACCCTGGGAAAACCCACATTGGGGAAAACCCAACAACCTTTTCCTCAGAGAAATTCGTTTTTCCAACAAGAGACGCACCTAGATCATCTAGTCATTAAGAAGGCTTGGTCAAACTTAGTCCATTGCCTCGTAGTCAAGTCATAAGCTTGCCCACTGAACTTGATTTGATTAGGTTTGCTAGGGATGAATTTTCTGCATGTTTTTGTACCCCAATAAACTCAATCCTTCAACTTCAGCTCACCTCAGAAACTTGGCCTTATGGTACCTCAAAATTTCATTCTGTCACAGAGAATAATTTCAGTTTGCCTTAGAATGGTCTGCTTTAGCTCGATTTGGCTCAGAATGGTCTTCTTCACTTGCCTTAGATTTATCCTTTCTATTTGCCTCAGACTCATCTTATCTTTTTTTCCTCAGAAGGTGCAAATTTCTTGATCTTTGAGGAGGTCGAATGGCACATTTCTATAGTGATCATGCTAGCTGAATGGGTACCTCTACATTGGGGCCGACTTGACTAAGAGGAGGCTCGACTTGGCTTCTTTGGAGCCAAAAATTCAAATATTAAAATTTCAAACTTTCTTCTTTTAAAACCAACATGAAGAACATGTCAAATATTTTTATCTTTTGACAATAGCATGAAGAACATGCTTTACAAATACATAATGACTAAAAATAATAATTATGAAGACCAACCATAGCTACAAAATTCAACATCTATGTTAGAATTTTGGGTAGCTTGGAAGGTATTTCCTAGAAGGATACTCACCATTAGTGTGTTGGTTGGGGAATTTACCCTAAGTTCTAGTGGTTTCCCAAATGACCCTACAGAAAAGTATAAATAGAGGCCAAGGAGAGAGGCCTAAACACACACTAGAGAAGGACTTCTTATGTGGAGTACAAGAGCCTTACAAAGGGTCGAGTTTTTCCCATGGAGAGTCGCAGGCCCTGAAGGATGACTGCAGAAAGGAAAGTTTGTTCTAGAAGGGGCCAAATCTAGACACATCCATCAAGAAGGCTGATGTTGAAGTAAACCACAGCTGAAGGATGGTATTTGAGGGTTGGTTTACGGTCTGCCTAATCATAGACCTAGATCAGAGTTTGTTGAAGACAAGACAAGTCTGAGGGTTTGTCAAAGAGCCTGGCCGAGGATCTGAAAACAATTCAGACTCGCCCCAAAAGGAGAAGTCGAGTTGGATGCTGAGGTAGGAGAGGCAGTTGATATGCTAGGCCAAGGACTGGATAAGAGTCTAGAAAGGTGACCGAGGGTTTGTTAAAGGAGCTACATACCTAAGTGGGCTGGAAGAGAAGTATGTGTGTAAATTAAGGCAATCCTGTGGGTTGATTTGCAACCTATACCCTAGTCCAAGAAGATTGATCAATGTTGTGACTCTCAGGGCTGAAGTTGAGGTCAGTCAACCGAGAGGACTACAATAAAGGACCTAGAACTGTAGGCCTACTCTGGAAGCGGATGTAGCAACAATGAGGGCTTAGGATGCCCTGCTAGGGCAGGATGTAGCCCAAAATTCTAGGATGAAGTCAAACCTAGTTGGCCACTTGGCTGATCAAGGAACACAAGGGAAGATCTGTGTTGTACAACTAGGGTATAATCTACTAGGTGGGCAACAATGGTTGCTGAGTGTTATTCATAAAGGTTGTTCACAAATGGAATTGTGAACAATGAGTTTTCGAGGGCTAATATGTAGTGGGTTGATGGACAACGACCCTGTGAGTAGTTGATGCATTTTGTGAGTTGGAAATGCAAGTGAGCCAATGGACTTGATCATTGTGAGCAACTGATTGCACAGAGGGGTCATTGGAGCAATTTCTCCCTATGTAGAGGAGGCAAAGGACCTTCTAGGTGTCAAGATAATGTGGATTGAAAGGGCCGAAGGAGAAGGGCTTCTCTAACAAGTAAGTCAAATTGTTTATCTCTGTATTTTTAGGGGGGCAAATTGGAGGTCTGAAGAAGCAAATCGCAAGACCTAGTGTTGTATACTGTGTATACTAGCTATACTAGTGATCGAGGGCCATGATCTCTGGTATAAGAGCCCCATGATTCTTTTATTGATGGATTAATAAAATAATCGAGCTTTGGGCTCAAATCTTTGTGTACTTAATTGATTTCACTGCTAAAGAATTCTGCTGTGCAAATGCTTGTAAGTTGGGGGTTCCTAGTGTGTTTGTGTGCTTGGTTAGCCTTAGACCATATCTAGGGCCCAAGGAAAAATCAACATACCTTGAGAACCTATGCTTTGTGCTTCTGTAACCCGTGGACCTGTTACCCTTGAAGTTTGTGATGATCCAGAGTCCAAACCCCTGTGGACCTGTACTTGATGATCCTATACCTCATGACTCCCTTGTTGAGGTGTTTGCTGCTCTACCTAATCCATGTCTCTTGACTTCCTCAAGGCTCTCTCCTCAAATCTCACATCACAACCTTCCTCTTGGTAGGACTGTATATGCGATAGGCCTTGGAGGTCTCGCTATACCCCACGAAAGTACCCTTCTCAGCTGTGGGTTCTATCTTTGTCCTCTCTCCTTAGGGACATGTGAATAGGTTAACTGTTAGGCCCCCCAACACTATGCAGACTCTTGTTTTGCAGATACACTACAATATTACACGCCTCAACCCATAGAAAGAATGGTAGCCTTTGATCATGGAGCATGGCTCTCACTGCCAAAACTATGGCCATGTGCTTCCTCTCTACAACGTCTTTCTGCTATGGGGTGTAAGGAACTGTCATCTCCATCTTGATGCCCGCTCTAGCACAAAATCCTTCATGTCATTGGAGGTATACTCACGCTCATTGTCGGAACTCAACACCTTGGTATTCTTTATTGTTTGGTTCTCTACGCTTGTTTAAACTCTTGGAGCTTCTTGAAGACCTCATCCGTGGTCTTCATGAAGAAGATCCAAGTCTTCATGGGGTAGTCATCAATAAAAGTGAAATAATACTCATATCGACTCAATGATTACGAAGACATCAGACCTAACACATCAAAGTGAATCAATTCAAGTCCTCTTGCCACCCTTCGATCACTGCTTGGGAAAGTTGTCTTGGTGCACTATCCCAAAACACAACCCCTACACACGTCCCGATGCTCTGTATCGAACTTTGGCAATCCTATGACGATCTCTCTCAATACTCTTAGAGCCCCATGGTGCAAGTGGGCGATCTTCTTGTGCTACAGTTCACACAGATCACTGGTGGCGGTGGTCGAAGCCAATGCTCTAGTAGGTTGAAATATTAACCTGTAGAATTTCCTAGGGCAAACTCCAATCACTCTGGCAAAAGTGTTACTAGATCCCCTGTGATACATAAGAACTTGTCCATCTCGGAACACCA
This sequence comes from Pinus albicaulis, assembly GCA_034641835.2. Classification (NCBI taxonomy): domain Eukaryota; kingdom Viridiplantae; phylum Streptophyta; class Pinopsida; order Pinales; family Pinaceae; genus Pinus; species Pinus albicaulis. The sequence goes on from CM076578.1 coordinate 708,253,222, forward strand.
ACTCATATCCCTTGTCCTCAATAGTGGACATTGATATTAGGTTCTTCTTCAGCTTTGGAACATATAAGACCTCCGTCACTTTCAAGGGGGGTTGTGACTCCCTTTGAAAGGATACTGTCCCAACACCAATTGCTCTGACTTGTAAAATGCTTCCTGACCCCTATCATGTGATGTGAAGCTCCATTGTCAATGTACCAGACACTAGATGATGTGACACTCGTGGCAAGACAGACAACCAAGGAAAACTCCTTGTCGAACATGGTAGAAAACTCATCCACCTTGGCTAATGCTGCGACACTCTTCTTCTTGTTGGGGCACATCACTACATATTGCCTCATCTTCTGACAAGCAAAATATCTCACTTTGCTCATGTTCTCCTCCTTTTGTTTACCCCTCTACTTGGCCTCACTCGTGGCCAAGAAGCATCTAGAAGGAGCGTTTTGACCATACCATTCCTCTTGTTAAAATCAACTAGTAGTATTGGATCAATGGGGGGAGCTATTGTACTCTTAACAATATCCCACAGTTCAAACTCCTGAAGCACCATCGCAAAACTCTCCTTCCACGAGCTAAAGTTTTTAGCCCCACTTAGCTTATCTTCCACCCTCAACCCTGTTGCCAATGACCTCAACGACCGAACACAGATTGTCCCAAAGGTAAACTCAACTCCCTCTCAACCACACGACCCTATTTAAACTTGTTGTTTGGTCACTATTTCTCAGCAGATAAGCTCACCAATGCTTTGATACCATGTAGAAATTTTGTAGGCCCAACTTGCTTTCAAGTTTTAGGTGAAATCACATCAAGTTTAATGCCCAACCCACATGTTTTATGCTGCTATCATAAACATGAATACATTTCAAAACATGAAACACTTGAACCTCCTCTACTCGTTCACTTAAATTGCTCATGTATTCATGTGATGACCAACCCATGGTTATCACCCTGGTTCCATAGGCCATAGATGAGACTCCTTTATCATTCAGGAACCTATGATTGTCCCAACCCCTGAAGGGCAATGAACAACCCTACCTTAAAGGGGGTAATCACTGCTATATCTTACGCATCATGCTCTTATCGTTTGAGAGCCATGGGATCCACAGTAGCAGACAACACTCCACGGATCCCTACTGATGTTTAGAGACTACTAGAGATCCACTTTTGGGATGATGATGATGTATTTGGTACACTATGCCCAGCAGGCCCCATAGGAGCCCCACACTCTTCGCATATGTCCCAGGACTTGTACAATGTCATGGCAGTGTTCATTCCATCATTCGAGCCCTTGCAGAGGACCTACAGGCATCTTCGACTCATATGGAGACCCATGGGGTGATTTGTGTGTCCCCACACCCACTTGGAGAACAAGGGGCGATCCTCTTGTCCATCATATTTTGAGGAGTTTATTCATCATTATGGCACTTCTCGATATTATTAGACCTTTGGAGGGCCCCACAACATGTACATATTATTATTTGACCTCTTGAGAGGCTTATTATTCCATTTATGAGTTAGTTTAGTGGGCTTGTCACGAAAAGTGGTTTTATTTGCACATTATTTTATCATTAGGGGCTAATGTAGGCTCATAGGCTAATTCAAACTCCTAAAAGGGGTCTAAATTGGAGTTACTTATATTCATTTGCATTATCACTTGATTTGGGATCTCTCTATCTTTAGAGAGCTTCGCATTTTTTCTTGAAGGACTATTTTGGATGATGAATGAATTTTGATATATGGATTTGGGCCATTTTTTTAAAATCTTGGAGCTTTGGTTTTGCAAATGTGGTGCTGTTTGGATATACTCTCTAACATTGTAAGTAAATTTTAATGATATTTTCTTGTTGCTGCATACTGTTGAACTTCGCTATAATTAGGGCTAATTGTTGCATGATTGAAATGTGGAATTAAGTGACTATTTAGCTTGTTTAATGTATGGGCCATTGTTAGATGAATGAAATGTCCTAGAGGTTGTTTTGTCTTGATAAGCTTGCACCATTTGTATGAGGTATAAATGCTTAAAGGTCACTTTTCTTCTCTTTCCCCTAACATTGGACGAAGTTGTCTTTCCGAGCCTCTTTGATCAAGAAACCAAATTCTTAATCATTATCATCCTTGACTCCATATCCCCAAGGGAATCAGGCATTGGTCCCTTAAAAGGCTGGTCATTTCCCCCTTCTTTTTTACCTTTTCCCCTTTTTTCTAGGTCTAGCCCTAATAGGTCACCTAGGGCATCAATTTCTCGGGAATTTATCCACAGGGAAACTTCGATCTCCTAGAGGCTACTACGCTAGTGGGTCCCCTCACTCTCCAAATTTGAGGCAATTCCGACGGTGGAATCTCTGGGAACCTCAAGCCCTAGCTCTAGGCCCAAGTTTTGCCTAGGTATCCCCAAGGCTAGAACCTAGTAGGATCGATTTGACCTATTGAAGCAAAGATTCTTGTTTGGTCCTTTCCCCTCACCTTGTCTCGGATAGGAGCATCATCGGTTGCTATATTCCATCCCCAAGCCTGGGCTGGGTCTACTTGGTCTCGTGTGGTCCCATTTCTTGTCAAAGATTTTTCAAGGGCTATTTGGGAATCCATGTTCTTATAGGTTTTAGGGATTGGGATGTACTTCTGCAAGTTGTACCTTTCATCCTTACCCTCCAATCCTTACCCCATTTCCCCTAGAAGATCAAGTCCCTTGCTCAAAAGGCAAACAAGTCTCATTCTTTATTCTATCCTAAGGAAAAGGGTTTCTGGGATCACTTCAGACCTATTCATTGATATATCCTTCATAAGAGACTTCCCAAAACATCGAGACTCCTCCCATCGGTGAAAGTCCGTAAAGAGCAGGGAGCCTTAGCTGTGGTGACAGTGGGCTAAGTCTCCATTGTTGCCCTTGACCTAGCAGTTGCCCTTATAGGAACCCCTCTTAGGTCTCCTACTGGTTTGAGTGGTAACAATACCCAAGCAGTGGGTTTTGCACCCAAACTTGTGGGCGCGAAACCAAGTGGAGTTTTTGATGGTTTGGTCATTGAGGGCATGTGGGGCACCCTTAAGGAGCTAAGGGGCACCAAAGGCATCAATGTGGTGGCATTAGATGAATGAAAATAATTTTTTGTTCTGTGATTTTATGGAGTTTTAGCAATTTGTTAAGATTGGCTTATTCACTCACCCATCCAAGTGCATTCATCAAGTGGAGAGATAAGATGCAACCACATACCTATAGAGGATGAGTTTTGGCATCTTTCTTGTGTTTTGATAGGGCTCAGTTAGGGCAGTGCTGGCTGAGTTGGAGAGACAGATTTCTGGGCATATGGTTGATGGCATATTCTCTGTGACAGGCCGAGTTATATCTGTGTATTGTTGAAGGGACGAGCCCTAATTGGGAGCAGAATTAAGGTCGTTTAACCTTGGATCTGTTGTGATAAAAGGGCCGAGTTACAACGCAAGAGATCAAGGTCTTGTAGGGAGGCTTTGCGCTGGGATTTGAGGACTGTTTGGCCGAGTTAGTGGCAGTCCTGTGGACGTTACAGAAAGTCCTAAAAGGAGGACTGAAACCTCAGTCCTGTGCACAAAATCTGTGGGTTTTAGGACAACTGTGTGAACATCCTAAAAGGTATGTATTTGTCTCTTAAAGTTGATGAATGCTAGGTGATGTAGGGTCTGGTTTTGGACAGTTTGGAGCAGCCTTTGTACAGTGTTTTGGAGGGCTGTTAATGGCTGTTTGGACATTGGAGTGCCCTAGTACAGTGAATAAGGGAGGAGTATCGATTATAAGAGGGCTGGTTGTTGTGCCCTAGTTCAGTGGGTTGCAGGAGGACTACTTCTGTGATAAGGAGGCAGCCTCCAAGCCTTGAGTCTGGTCTTCTTTGGAGCAGCAGAGAGGCAAGAAAAGGGCAGTTGTGAAGTCCCTATGTGCTGGTGTCTTTGAGAAGAAAAGGAGCAGCTAGTGGGCAGACTTGTGTTGGCCAAAGTTCAGCCACTCTTGGAGTAGCAGGAGGGTTGATAGTGGCAGTTTGTTGAGCTGGAGATGCAAGCTTTCTGAGGTGGCAGAAGTTGCATTGATCAGCAATAGGGAAGGCAAAGTACCTGCCATATGTTTTCAAGGTACGTGGATTGAAAGGACTGCGGAGCGCTACATCAGTAAGTCAAGTGTACTTTTCAGGGAAAGATTGGTCATCATAGTTGATAGTAGATACCAAGCCCTACTTGTGTCTTGTATCAGGGCTGATTGTAAGGGCCTTGATCCCTGGTTACGGGAGCTCTAAGTTTGTTGTACTAAAGATTTGTAATATAACAAGTTGTGGGTTAAAAAGTTAAAAATTGTCATGGGCACGAGATTGATTCACTTCTATGTGTTTTCCGCTGTGCAAAGTGGTAGTGTTGTGGCATTTGAGTGTGTTTGTGATCATGATCTTAGACTCAAACCTGATATTTGAGTGCCATGGAAAAATCAACATGAAGCTTAGAACCTCCCAAGCTTTTCATACTCTTTTAGCCACAAAAGTACCTTTAATCTTAATCTTTCTTGGAAAGGTTCATGATAAATTTGTGTATAGGAAAAGGGAGTGTGTGAGGATTCATGAAACAATTGGTGAAAAGGTCTATTGTATTATTCAGGCATGAGTGAGACGCAGAATTGTTTGGACCTAGCCGCATAATCATCAAGGGAGTCAAGCAAGAGTTGTTGATATGGATTCTTCCCTTCTAGCAGTTATGGTTTTTATGCTCAAGTTTGTTGTCCAAATCAGCGCTAGTACTTGGGGTTCTAGGGGTGAGCCCCATCACCTTAGATTATAGAATTCCATCATTAGGAGGTTGTTGAGATAGTTATGGTTTAACGTAGTCAGACTCGATGATTGTAATTCTTTTATTTAGACATATATGTTGTGTGATTAACTTCATAGATGCTGGTTTGTATGCTTGATAGGTTGCATCTGAGTGCCAGGTTTGTGCAGCCTGTCATTATTGTGCATAATTGATCTACTTGCTAAAGGAGATCTTGGGTGTGATCCCTAGATTGTAAGGAAAGAAAGGAAGTGTCTAAGCAATTTGGTATGTGAGCCATAGATTGTAAGTCATTACTGTTTTGAGTGTGAGTGTTGTAATTGAGATTGTTGCATAGGAGGCATCGCTGTACCAATTGTAATTCTGTTGCATATGTTGCATGTGCTAAGTGTTGTTTCAATGCGTGGCTACCACAGACCCCTCCCCACTCTTGGAAATGCTCCCACCCAAGATTTTTCTTGTCTTTAGGAGCCATGGCATTTTTTAGCAACACAAACAAATCTGCAGATGGCATTTTTGGGCTGTGCTCTTCAACTAAGGGTTGTGCTATCATAGCATAGATTCCATACAGTGCAGATATTTTGGAAGAGGCTAATACTATCTTTATTCTTTGGGTATAATAAAATGGGCTACTTATTTTTGCATCAATCAGATAACGAAGACACTTACATGAATTTTTTTTGATGAGGAGAAAGATGTCTCGAAGTCTCACATGGTTTATCTTCATTGAATTGAATAACTGGTAATAGTAATAGGTTGCAACGAGCATCTTTTCAACGATACTGGTCAAACAATTTACAATGCACATGAGGTTGTCCACTCTGCATATGGGTTTGATTTATTGTGCCAAACCCTTTATCAAAGTAGGACTTCATCAATGTTCGTTTTAGGCATTTTGGATCAAATACATCGGCCCATATTCTGGTATACATGGAATTTCTTTGATAAGGAGAAATATGTCTCCAAGTCTCACATGGTTTATCTTCATTGAATAAAATAACTTGCAAGAGTAATGGGTTGCAACAAGGATCTTTTCGATGATGAGTGATTTAACATTGTAGTTGAAGAAGATAGGACTGTTCTGCTGCTGTATTTACAGCTGTAAATAAGTGTTTTTAGATCTGGTTCATTCGTGATAAGTTTTCCCTAGAGGGTTGAAACCTATAAAAACAATTTGGCATCTTTTCTTTTGGATTGCCATGATGACTAGGGTTGTTAAGTATTGAAACTTTGTCTGCTGCTGCTACTGTTTTGTTTGTATTTCATAACAGCCTGAAGGATGAAAATTTGTAGGGTTAAGATCTGGGAAACATTTAGGATATAGGTGAAATTCCTGTTTTGCATTAAAGCCTTGTTTGCAGAAATTTCAGCAGATGTCCATGCCAAAGTGAGGGAGGATTCTATCACATTCATTTGGAGACTTGCACCTGAAAATCAACTTCCAGATTGGTAAAGATTTTGGTGCGTGTAATGCCTTAGGCAATAGGTTCACTTTTATTTTCTTATGCAAATGGGCTTTCGACCCCTTTTAGTTAAAACATTACTTCATAGGTTCCTTTTTATGAATATACCTTATCAACACATTTCCTAGGTTCACTTTTATTTTCTTATGCAAATGGGCTTTTGACCCCTTTTAGTTAAAACATTACTTCATAGGTTCCTTTTTATGAATATACCTTATCAACACATTTCCTTTTCAATAAAGGGCCTTTGTACATGGCTTTCCAACTATTTGAATAAATTACAACAAATCATTAATTTTTATGCATGGCCAGTATATCATACTGTAGGCATCCAAATGGGGTATTACAGGGAGGAACCACCATCCTTTTTTTTTTTCAACTTTGTGCTTTGTCTAAGGATGTGGTTTTGTACAAGTTGTGGGACCGTCAAATATTCCACGACAAAAGTGAAGAAATACTAATCACTTGGATGAGTTGGAGAGCCATGGATAGTGCTGGCTTAACTCTTGAAGAATAACGAGCTATATTTCACAACTTGGAAGCTTTATTACACTAAGGGAACATTGAGTTCACTCCATGGAGTAGGATTAATAAGATTTACATGTTTCTTGCTTGAAGAAGGTTGTGATATCATGGTGATATTTGAATTACCACTCTTGGATGAAGAAGGAAATATTGTATTCGAATCAAGAAAGGATATTGGCAACTAGAGAATGCAGGCTAAGGAGTGGAGTGTTGTACACACACCATTTTAAATGGAAGAGGTTGCCTACAGAGGATGCATCTTGGGAAGGCACATCCATTCTCTTCCATCAGATTTTCGATTGGGTTGAGGGCAAGCAAGGTCGGAAAAGGGGGATTTATAATGAATCATGATCTCAGGCCAAAACTTGTATTGTGGATTGAATCCACAAATTATTGCATTGTTAGGGATTTAGTGTTAATAATATTGTTGGGATAGGATAAGTTTGTTTAGCTTTTTGTGATGAGATTGATTGGTCATTGGAGTTTTGTATTGAATCTTTGATGGTAGGCTGCCTATCTAATCTTGGTTGATAGGACAGTTGTAAATTCTCGTTTGGTAGGATGCAACATAGATAATGCATGCCACATGCATTTGTATGTTTTTTGGATTTTTTTGTTAAAAATAGGTAGTGTTGAGAGATTGATTTGCGTATGTGCAACATCTGTACCACTCTCCGAGAATTTCAGGCCTGAGATTAGTGTTCACCTAAGTCACCTGATACGGGGATACGGGATATGGGGATACGGAGATTCGAGGAATCGGATTCGGGTACGGTGACCCCCAGAATAGGATACTTCTGGGATACGATACGTTATATATTATTTTATTATATATATATATATATTAAAAATTAGATATTTTTTACACAAATTCATACAAAATTCGTTGATTCAAACGTAGATACTCATGAGTCATACATGATCATTGATCATTGATACATTGATACACCATACATGATACAATTGTCAAATTTACTCAGAAAGACAAGATTGAAGATAGTAAGATACTGTAGTTTTCTCATTAAGTCATCAGATCAAAATGTGTTACATAAGTACACTGCCAATGGAAAATAGAAATAGAAAATACAAAAAAACTACAGTCTACAAGACTACAAGCCTGAAGCCTCAATGAGTCAGAGACTTAGAGTCAATGAGTCATCAATCCTCGTCATCATAATCAGCATCACTGTCCTCATCCCGATCATCATGCTCACCACTGCTCTCCTCTGGCTCTGATGCATGCTCCTCCTCTGCCATCTCTTCATCTGCTGGTGTGGAGGATGACGCCTCTACTTCATCATCAAATGTGACAGGCTCTAGCACTGGTGCATTGAGATCCAAGTTGGCCAATGCCAACTCAGCACTGCTGTCCAGACCCATATCATCAAGAAAGACATCCCACATTTTTGTCTTTCCCTTCAACCAATCCTCCCTCTGCCTGTAGATGAGATAAAGGTTGGTGTGCACATACACCATTGTCTCTGCCCTGGACTGCTCAAGCCTGCTCTTCTTCACACTATACAAATTCCCATATATGCTCCAATTCCTCTCGCAACAAAAGGATGAAGAAAAACCTCACTTTATAAAAGAAACAACGCTTTTTTTTTGACCGGCAGGTCCGGCCGTATTCGATTCACCGAGTATGGCATATCCGTACAGGGTACGGTCGAGATACGTCGTACCCTGTACGGATATGCCGTACCCGGTGAATTGCGGGCGAATCGGGTACGAATTTGTATCCGATACGAGGATTCAGGATTCGGTGACCCTTTTTGACGAATTCGGTTACTTAGGTGTTCACTTGTTTTCAGGAGATTACATTTGTCTTATCATTATGTACTGTAAGGAAAACATTATTTCAATCTATAAATTTGTGATTTTTGTTACTTATAGTATCACTTTTAGTTTCAAATTTACTGTTCTGTCTTGCTCACTGGTTATACCATTTTCTTAAACAAATGTACTTCCATTGTTTGTTGTGTTGTGCAGATCTAGTTGGTTTCTAACAAATTTCTAGTGTGTGACTATCTAAATGTAAGGAAACATAGACCGACCTCTGACTTGGGTCAACATCCTTATCTTTGACGCATTGCAACACCTCCTTTAGCCTTTAGTACTTTACCTTAGTCATGTGTATAAGAAAAAGGTCTAGAGCTAGATCAAATGAGATTAGGCAATGTCTGAATCGAAACACCGGTTGCCTCGACCTCTTTCAAATGATACCTGTAGATATGATTTAGTATCCAGCATGGCCATCTGATGGTGCCTTTTCTGTAGGGGTTCAAAATACTCCAAATTCGATGCATTCCATGAGAACACTCTTCTTTTAAAGTAAGGAAACATCATTTTCTTGATCTGTGGGGTGCTACCAACTCCAACTTGGCACTTTTGCAGCAAACTCACGTTAGTGTGGGGGCTGTCAAATTTGGCCAACTTTTAAGTTTAACATCAATTGAGGCTTTGTGCTTGCCAGGGTTTGAACTCGGGTTTATTGTGGTGATGTCTAGTGTCAAACACTGTGCCACATCTAGAGTCTAGACAAAGATTCCATCAGAAAACATTCATTCAGGGGATTTTCCTTGCCTCAATGCCATCGCCTTTGACCGTCCCTTCTAATTGGTTTAGCTCTTTGAAATTTGAATGCATCCATCATTTCTAATCGGTTCAATGCTGTGAATGCATTGGATGGTGTCGGAATTGCTGTGAAAAATTCATTCAATGTTTGTGGTTTTCTAAGAGGTGCTTTGCCTTCCTGTGTTGAAACCTCTGTATGCAGGGGCAACAGATGTAGTGGCAACATAGCTTCCTGTTTGCGTTTTGTGAGGTTTAGAGTTCTTAGGATTGGTAGCTTCACTCGTAAGGTGAAATTGAGGCAACCTAAGAGAGTCTTTTGGTTTCTGAAATGGATGCAATATTTGAAGAGGTGGCCTGAGGTTGTCGCTACTTTCCGACATTGGACCATTCCTTGTGACCACAAATCCAACCATCCTAGCTGATTTTCCAAACGTATGGGGTCTGATTTGCTTGATAATCTTGGTGTTCAAGATTTGTGTGTTGTATTTTAACCATTAGAAGGTAGTTCTTGATATGATGATTGAGACTTTGGCAATGGAAACAAATGTTCAGATGGCTAATCAACATGCAGGGTCCTAAATAATTCTATCCTGAGCTTGGATATGATTGATTAGTTCGAGTCACTAGATAGATCATACTTGATTCAAATTCACCTATTGACAGAGAAAGGTCATTATGAGTTGGGCAAGCCTTTCCAAGAAGCACTAGTAGTGGTGTACTGGAGATTCTACCCAAATTGGGTAGTGAGGTGAAGCAGAGGTCTTTGTTAAAAAGTTCTCTATCCAATGCAAAAAAGGCAACTAGGTTTTTTGGCAAACCCAAGGCCTGCCTTCCATGATATCCATATAACTTTAGGCCCCACTAAACATTAACAGAAGAGACCCTTAGTCATATTTTGGATACTCTTAATATGCCAACCATAAGGTTCCTAAGCTCGGTGGATCCAATTTCCAATCTTAGTCTTTAGATGAGATTAGACCAACAAAATAGCCTAGTAGGGTATGGTGCCTGCAATTAGAACATGCATAATTATATTTATCCACAGGAATTAGCATAGGAGGGGGCGGGGGGGGGGGGGGGGTGGGGGAACAAGTGTAGAGTCGTTACTTCATGAAAGCCTTTTTGAACAAATTTTCAGGTTTTCATGGGCACCATTTCCCGTTGATGTTGCTGCAACAAAATGGGTGGCACTTATGATGTGGACCATTTCAAGGCCTGTGCTTCTTTGACAGGAAAGTACAGAAAGTAGCGACAAAAGTCTAATTCAGATCAAGCACCATCCAACTCTAACGCATGGAAAGTATGCTAAAGTAAGGGTGCATTAAAGAGACAAGACTCTAACAAAGAAAACCCGTGTTTGCATTTTGTTTTGGGCTAGGTGTGAGTGTTTTACATGCTGATTTATGGTCTCTTGGTTTCAGTTTGTAGTGCTAGCAATCGAGGTTTTATTTTGAGTAAAGTCTTGGAATTTAGTGGTTGTCTTGACATCCTTGTTTAATTTATAGAAAAGTAGTCAGAACTCAGAATTGGCTTGGGCCCAACAAACACTTTGATGTGGAATTGACTTGGGTTTTGGCCTTTGACCTAGAGTCGACATGAAAAAAGTAAAATTACATAAAATATTCAATATTTAATTAAAAAAAAATTCATGCACAGAAATTTAAGTATGAACAATTTAACTCCAAATACACATGTTTGCTGATTTATATTGCATGTCAGGGTGCAAATAGGCAAAATCACATCGACATATATAATGTACGAGTCCTGAGAGTCTGAGACATAAAAATAATGTTATGAAAAAATAATTGATTTAGTGGGACATAATACATTAAACATTGAGGCCCTAAATGGCCTCCAGAATCCATAAATTCATCAAATTTTAACTTATGAGTCAACGCTGCTCTACCTTTAATCAGTGTCAAATCAGCTTCAACAACGGGTTGCTAGGCAGGGTGTCCTTTGCCTTCAGTCCCAAATAGATCAAATGCAAGCTTTGAGAAGTAAAATGAGGTTAGAAAAGTAAGGGGCGCTTTTAGGAAGGTAGTTTAAGGGTTTGGCTTGTATTTTAAATTTATTTTTATTTGTCCTCTTGTAAATTTGTTATTTCTTTTCTTATTATTTTAAAAAAATTATTTTCAGGGTCCTTTTGCCTGGGGCCTGCTGGCACAGGGTGACATGTTTGACAGGAATGGACTTGGATGAGTTGGGAGTTTTTTTGTCTGAATTGACTGAGTCAGACTGAGGCAGCAACTTAGTTGGATCATTTTTGGGCATAGCCGAGTCCATTCTGACTACTGGTATATAGTGAACGGGGTCTAGTTTTTTTTCATGTTTTAACTTGCTTGGTTTAAGTAAGTTTCCTCTGGTCTTTCTGACACCCGCTGGCTGGTTCTGACTACACTGGTTTAGAGTGAATGGGTCTAGGTTTTTTTCATGTTTTAACTCGCTCAGTTTAAGTAAGTTTCCTCTGGTCTTTCTGACACCTGTTGGCTGATTCTAACTCCACTGGTTGCGACTGAATTGGGTACTGTTTTTTTTCATGTTTTAACTTGAGAAGCCTAGTAAGTTCCCCTTGGTCTCTGGCCTTGCCTATTTTGTTTCTCATGCCTATTGGCATTTGCTCTTGTTGGCTATAGTTCTTTCAAACATTGACATATTTAGACCCATGGAGGTTTGTCTAACTACACTGGTTTATAATGAACGAGGTCTAGTTTTTGTTCATGTTTTAACTTGCTTAGTTTAAGTTTCTTCTAGTCTTGCTGACACCCACTGGCTGATTGTGACTACACTGGTTTAGAGTGATCGGGGTATAGTGTTTCATCATGTTTTAACTTGAGCAGCTTAAGTAAGTGTCCTCTGGTCTCTGGTCTTGTCTGTTTTGTTTCTGATTCCCACTGGCATTTGTTCTTGTTGGCGATTAGTTCTTTCAGATATTGACACATCTATGCCCAAGGGGGTTAAAACTTTTTCTGTTTTGGGATTTTGGGAAATCTAGATGGTATGATTTGTAGCTGCCTTATAGCCCTTAGTTGACATTTTTAAGTTACCATGAATGGCCTTGGTTGGGTCTACTTTTTCCTTTCGATTTCGCTCAAACCCCGTGAGCTAGTTTGTCATGCAGGAGACATCTGCTTTTGGCATTAGATCCTTGTTGCTTGTTCATCTAGCATGATTTGTGGGAACAGATGATGGAGAAGTAGAGCAGAGGATCGAGGGTGTTTGGAGGTGCTAGATGTCTTAATTGCTTGCAGTTTGCCTTTTTTATTGGCACTCAGAAAGCACGGGGCACCCATTTTAAGTTCGTTTAGGTAGAGTATAGACTTTGTTGGAAGGTTTTGAGCCTTAATCTAGAAATGAGGATGTGCCACTTTGAATGAGCTTGAAGTTGAATTTCTCCACAGATGTAGCAACATTAGAAATGTTTATCAAAACATGCAATAACAAGATGAAGAGATTCCCATCCTTCAATGTCTTATAGGGTTGTGCAAGCAAACTCCAGCTTAATGTGACACAAAATATATCATAAGAAATGAAAATGTAAACGCTAACATAATGAGAATAAGTCATGATTCACATCTCAATCAATTAGCATAACTTTTTCTTTGGCAGGTCCCCCGGTTTCATCCCTTTTAGGGTTGTGCAAGCAAACTCCAGCTTAATGTGACACAAAATATATCATAAGAAATTAAAATGTAAACACTAACATAATGAGAATAAGTCATGACTGACATCTCAGCCAATTAGCATAACTTTTTCTTCGGCAGGTCAGCTGGTTTCATCCCTTTCAAGAATTTTGTATGTCAATGTTAGGTATCTATTCAAATATTTGTATTTGAAATTCACATAGTTCATAGTAATGTGGCATTATATAGATAGCCATAAAGAAACTTGGAATTGTTCAGCAAAGTCTACGTTCTATACGCATGAGTCATTGTCACTCATTCAAAACATATAGTTAAAAATGTTTTCATGTTTCTTGAACATTGAAAAAATGAAAAGCCATTCCAGATACTCTTAATATGCCAACCACAAGGCTCTAAAGCCTTGCAGACCCATGTAGGGCACAATGACTGTAATCAGAGGATGCATCATTATGTTGCTCAACGCTGATTAATGTAGGAGGGTGAGAAACAATAGTAGAATCATTACCTCATGAAAGAGATTCAGAACAATTTTTTGGGCTTTCTTGGGTGCCCTTTTCCATCCAATCTTGCTGTAACAGAATTATCAAAGCCCCTGGTGAACGGGCCTTTATCTCTGTTTTAAAAATCGGCCGATTCGACTCCGACCAGGCCTGGTCGACCGAGCCATTAGGCTGGCCGGTCCGACCAGGTACAAGAACAGCCAGGTTGGCCGGTTTTGTACCGGCTCGGCCGGCTCGGTAACAAAACGGCCGACCAGGCCTGGCCCGAGTTAACTCGGCCGAGCCAAATCTGCCGGCCGGTGGGCCCAAAAACTCACATTTTATGGGCTTGAAACCGGATTTTATTCTGCTGTTAGGTTTGTTTGAGGTTGTCTAACCCCTCCCCATGCTATTTAACTAACCCAACCCCTCTATTGAGCTCACATCTTTTTCATTCAATTTGCTTGAGCATTTGTGAGAGTTTTCTGAAGATTGTGGAGTTGGTTTTGGAGCAGCTTTGAGGAGTCTTTTGGGCAAGTTTTGGAGCAGCAGTGAGGAGCTTATTGGGCAAGCTTTGGAGCAGCATTGAGCTAGAGGAAGCTAGAGGCTAGAGGTATTTATTTTTTCTCTTCTAAATCTGCCTTTGTTTGTTTTATTTATTTAGCAAATCTAGCATTTGCCATTTGCATTTGCATAGTTTTTGGAATTTGCCATTTGGTGAAAGAAATGAACATAGAATGAATAGTTTTTTTGTTTGTTTTCGTGTTCGGATTTAAACATTTTATTTCGAAGTCAAAAACTCAGTCCAGAATGGCCCCTAGAGCAAAAGACTCTGCTTGGGCATATGCTGAAATGGTTGGGGATCAAATGTTTTGCAAATTTTGCAAGAAAAAAATTAAGGAGGGTGGAGGGGGCATTCATAGACTGAAACTACATTTGGCTGGTGTTAAAGGCCAAATTACTACATGTGAAGCACCAAACATTGGGGAAATTAGGAAGCAATTGAAAGAACAATTTGACAAGTTTGAGCAAGAGAAAAATAGGCAAAAAGAAATACAGGCTGAAATTGGGAGGAAAAGGAATCTACAACATATGATGGCTGCCAACTCAAGTTTTGAATCTTTTAATTATGAGGATTCCTCATCTATCCCTTCCACTGATGCATCAAAAAACCCCTTTCGCTATGTTCCTCCCTCTAGGGAGTCTGTTTCTGACAAGGGTAAGGGTGCAATGAGAAATAAAGGTACTATTAAAAGTTTTTTTGTGCCCTCATCTCCTTCTGATAGTGCAACTGCATATGGTCCTAGTCCTCCAACTGTGCAGCCCACTTTAGATGCTCATTGGAAAAAAGAATTGAGAGATGTTGCTTGTGAGTACATTGCTAGATGGTGGTATGATGCTGATATTCCCTTCAATGCTACTCGTTCACCATATTATCAGCCTATTTTTGATGCCATATATGCTGCTGGAAAGGGCTTCAAACTTCCTACTATTCATGAGTTAAGAGGATCTTTTTTGCAAAGAGAGATTTCAAACATTGATGATTATTTGAAAGAGTTCAAAAACTCATGGGCACGTACAGGATGTACCATCATGTCAGATGGATGGACTGATCAGAGGAATCGTACCATCATAAACTTTCTTGTCTTTTGCCCACGGGGAACCATGTTTCTAAGATCAGTTGATGCATCTGATAGGGTGAAAGATGCACAGTTGTTGTTACAGCTTTTGGATGAGGTTGTTGAAGAGGTGGGGGTGGCAAATGTTGTTCAAATCATCACAGACAATGCCTCTAACTATGTTCTTGCTGGTAAATTGTTAGGGGAAAAACACCCAACCATCTTTTGGACCCCATGTGCTGCACATTGCATAGACCTCATGCTTGAGGATATTGGCAAAATAGACTGGATCAAGAACACTATAGAGCATGCCAAATGCATCACAAAATATATTTACAATCACTCATGGATTATGAGTCTGATGAGGAAATACACAGGGGGCAAGGAACTTATTAGGCCTGCCATCACTAGATTTGCAACACATTTTTTGACATTGCAATCTATGGGTGCCCAACATAGAAACTTGCAAAAGATGTTTTCTAATGATGAATGGAATGAAAGTCAGTGGTCTCGCAAACAGGATGGCAAAGATGTGAAAAGGAAAGTCGTTGAAGAAATATTTTGGAAAAAGGCAGCAGGGATTGTGAAACTTGCTGAGCCATTGGTTAAGGTGTTACGCTTGGTGGATGGGGAAAGATTGGCTATGGGCTTCATTTATGAGGCTATGGATCAAGCAAAGGAGCAGATAAGGGCAGCATGCAAGGACAGAGTGGCTAAGTATGGGCCCATTTAGGAAATCATTGATCAGAGATGGAACAATCAACTCCATCGCCCGATACATGCAGCTGGGTATTTTCTGAACCCAAGGTATCATTATAAAGCTCAGGAAACAGGAGCTTTGACTGGGGAGGTTAGAGATGGATTGATTGACTACATTGATCGCATGATCTCCACAGAGAGTGAGCAGTTGAAGATACACAAGCAGATCACTATGTTCAGCCATGCCATTGGTACCTTTGGCAAGAACCTTGCAAGGATTGCAACGGAATCAGATGAGCCAGGTAAACAAAGAATTTCAATTTTCAAATTTATATTTTATAATTTATTATTTTGTATAATTGTTTATAAAATTATAATTTCAATTTCAAAGTTGGATATAAATTGTTGAGCTAACTGAAACTCATTTTTTGCAGCACAATGGTGGGAGGCATTTGGTAGCCATTGTCCTGAATTGCAGAGGTTTGCAATCCGCATTTTGAGTCAAACTTGCAGTGCTTCTGGGTGTGAGCGCAATTGGTCTGTCTTTGAGAGGATTCACACACACAAGAGAAACCGTTTGGAGCAAAAACAATTAAATGATCTAGTGTTTGTCCAGTACAACCTCCGACTAAGACGGAACCAATTGCTGAACAAAAGACCTGATTCAGATCCCATTGTGTTGGAGGATATTGATCCAACATCAGATTGGGTAGTGGAGTCTTGTCCACCAGAGTTTGACATAGATGGGGGGATTGACTTCGATTTAGTGGTGGAGGATACTATGCTCAATGTAGATCCACTAGTAGCAGACCCAGTCCCAAGCCATCCAGTTGCAGGTGCAGGCACTTCCTCTAGTCAGCCACGACGGAGACGCATAGCTCGTATATCTGATTCTCAAGGTGGTAAGGGCAAGGGTATAGTTCCAGTTGAGGATGTTGATTCAGAGGAGGAGGCGGAGCGAGTGTCTTCCCCCTCTGGTTCAGAGTTTGGGGAAGAGGACATTGGCTTGTCACAGTCAGATGACTAGCAGTAGTTACTAGTGACTATTCATGTTTTGTTGTAGAGGCCATTTAGAGCCTCCTTAGTTATATTTTTTGTTTTGATCTCTATATCATCATCATGTATTGGTCCTTGGACAGTGCACTGGGTGCAATTTTGATATAATGGATATATTCATGAGCCTACTTTGATCATATATTGTCTTTTGTCTATATTGTAATGCTTTGTGTTTGGAAACATGAATAAAAATCTTTAAATTTATGTTTTTGTACAAAAAAATTAATATTTAATGTATTAATTACAAAAACCGAGTCATTGAAACCGAGTCGACCGAGTCATTACCGATTCAGAGTCATTACCGAGTCATTACCTCGGCCTGGTAGCTGACCGATTCCGTTTTTTAAAACATTGGCCTTTATTAGGCTACCTCCTCACCAGAAGTAAAAGGCAGACACTGAGGACACAAGTAAATGCAATTGTGACGAGAAACATATCCTAAGAAATGAAAATGTAAATGCAAATTAACATGATGAGAATGACGCGTGACTTTCAACAAATTAGCATGTCTTTTATCTTCAGCAGATCAGCATTTTTCATCCCTTTCAAGAATTTAATATATTAAACTTCAGCATGAGTTAGGTATCTTTTCAGATATAATTATTTGAATCACATATTACATGTAGAATGCCATAACGATGTTGATAACCACGGGAAAACTTGAAACTGTGCAGAAAAGTCTACAATATTTAGCCGAGTCATTTTCACTCAGTCTCACTCAGTCAGAGCTTGCAGTTTCAATCTCTCATTTTTCCTCGGCACTTGAAAATGAAAAAGGACAAGCTGCATCTTAAATAAGATGACAGCTCTTGCCATCTTTGATCCACCACTTCCTTTTACAGTGTCTCTTCCTATAACCTACAGATCAGGCTAGATGAACGAGCAACTGGGGTCTTAGTTTGGTATTGGTGACCATGCTGCTTGGTTGGCACTAACTGGTTGTGTTTCACGTTTTGAGTTTTGTCTTGATGTATCCCTGAGGATGAAAACAAACGAGTAAGAATATTTGCACTAGTCAAACATGGATACCAGCCAATTATTATCTTCATGATTTTGGACTGACTTCATGTTGAATCAGATTTTACATTACAGTATTCCAAACTAGGTTAACCACGAGTGAGATTATTTGATTGGTTCTCTGATTGTCTGTGTTTAAGCAGTATCTTTTATAGATATAATTCATAACATTTCATGAACCTCTGAAGGCTTCATCTATAGGGATAATATGCAAACCATGGAAAATGAACTGTTGGATGCAAGTTGTAAATTTCAATTTCACTGGGAGTATCCAGTTTGTGATAGGTGCTTGACTTTCATACAACTCACCTTTATAGCATGATTGCCACAACAGTAAATTTTTTTAACAAATAAGCAGACTTGAATCTTTAATTTCCCACTGCTCAGATTTTTTTATTGGGTTGTTACTCTAGCAAAACAGCAAAAACTTGAATATCCACTTAGTTTGGCATTTTAAATTCTCAAGATTTTCTGGTTTACTTTGTTGAATGTCCATCAAACTGGTAACATCTACCTGATAGTAGGATAGATGTTATCGGCTTATGAAGATTTCGGTTGGACTCTTATTGTAATATAAACACAGGAATGCTAGTTTATATTGTCTTGAATGGATTGCAGGTATATGTGAACAAAGACTTGCATATTATACTACTGAGGAACAAACTTGTCAGCGAGGGAAGGTTTACTTGACTGAAACAATGTCCGGTGGTGGGTAAACATCCCGGAGTCTAGTCTTTGCCTACATGCATCACTTATTAAGAGATGACATGAGTTTGTGTGGTTCATTAATGATGAAATTAATGAAGGTTTTCGAGTGATAGCAATAGAATAAGCAGTCCCATCTTTTCAACTACATAATTAATGGGTTATGGTTCTATTGCATTCTGTCTCTTGAAAATAAGGATTCTTTATACTAACCCTTTCTAAAGCAGCTTTGGACTAATCTTGTAGTTTGCATTAGGTATCCCATCATGCCTCATTGATTGTATAACCCTTCCATTCAATTAAATCCTGCATGGTTTTCTGTTTTGCTATTCAGTTAATTCCCTTCAAGACCTAGCTTTCTTTGATTGGCGGAGATTAGTACTATTTATATAATTCCCTTCTCGTCTTAGCTTGCTTGCTACGATTGAAAAATGCTGAGTTTTCCAGAAAAGCTGAGAAGGCGTTATTAATTTTATAT
This sequence comes from Pinus albicaulis, assembly GCA_034641835.2. Lineage (NCBI taxonomy): Eukaryota > Viridiplantae > Streptophyta > Pinopsida > Pinales > Pinaceae > Pinus > Pinus albicaulis. The sequence continues at coordinate 708,272,254 of CM076578.1, forward strand.
GAAAATTGTTCATCATAGGGTTCATTACTTTCATGTTATGAATCAAGGCAATCGATTACATGATGTGGATGAGATTTAGCTGCAATTATTCCAGAAAAGGTTGTCATGTATCTTCAATGCTTTTGATAGAAATGATTAGATTACATTCTTGTAAGGGATCATCTAAAGTGAGCTATGAATTAAGTTAATTAGCTATTTGTTTTGGTATTGGGAGTAACAGTGGAAGAATGTGGCATTGCTTTGCTCACAATGTTGCAAGTATTAATATCCTTCTAAATATAATATGGGTTTCCATTGCTTGATGTTGGGATTTGTGTTTTTAGAGAACAATGATATATATATATATATATATATATATATATATATATATATATATATATATATCGCTTGTATTCACTATTAATATAAACGATAATTTGCAGATTGCCCCGTTTCTTTCTTCTTCTGGGCTTCATGGCAGCCACTTTGAGTTAAATCAAACTCATTTAACCGTTGATATGAGCACTATAATAATCAAAATTGACTGTTGGGCCACTTGGGTATAGATAATGCTAAACAAATCTTTTATCTTTGAATATTGAAATATATATATATATTTTTATATATATATTTTTGGCGAGACTTGTAACCGAGATTCTATTTTTATTGTTTATCCAACAAAAGCTTTTATTAAATATACAAGAATATTTCATGGACCAGCCACACCTGTTAGGTTTTTCGCTTCATAGTTCGCTTTTTTAGTGAACTTCTTTTGGGTTGTTCTCTTCTGTAATTATTTTATTTTTAATGGATTTGATTAAATTGTTATTATTAGGGTGGTTTGTTACAATTACATTTACTTATGTAATTATTTTTATTTTAATTATTTGATTTTATAGGTAATTTTAGGGGTTTGTTGCGTTTACATTTAATTGCCTTTTTATTGAAATATTTTAAGGAAAGGATAACTACGAGATAAGCCGTCTATGCAATTATATTTATTTGATATTATTTGATTTAATTGTTATTAGAGTTGTTTGTGACTTTTACATCACTCTCGATTCAAGTGTTTTAGGGAAAACTGCAAGATAAACTGTCTAGAGCACTGATACAACATAAATCAGCTAGACTTAAGGTGGTACAACACAAGCCTAGCTAACTTATGTACCATCTCATCTAGATGACTTATTTTTTTGTTTTGCTCTAAAAAATTGATTTGAGATTAAATATAAAAGTATCTTTTTGATGAATTTTCTACTTGTTTTTCCCTATAAATTTAATTAACGGTAAATGTAATATATAATCACAACAATGATGAACATATAAAATATAATAATATTATTATAGAAGAGAACTAAAAAATGCAACTATGAATAGGAAAATCCCAACGAGTATGGTTGGGTCCATGAAATTTTTTAAAAGAAAAACTATAATATCGTACATACTCTCTAAGAGAGATGATTTCAATATTTAATTGCCATATTGTTTTCTAGATGATTTAAGTTTTTAATTAGAATTTCCTCTAGATGACGTCTCACTCTGTAAAAAGCTTGATGTCACCAAGGACATCGAGCTATAATTGTTACATTAGTAAATTTTCAGAGAAGTAGTACACAATTCCCAATTTTTGTTATCTCATTTTCTTCAAAACCTTTATGCCCTTGTGAACATCAAGTTACAATAATATTTTATCAAAATTTCATAGGAATTCCAAGAAATGTAAATAATGTTGCTTTTCACCACTTTATGTTGTACTTAGTTTGCTTATCTAGCATCTCACTTGGTGGTGCATTAATTGTGGACCATTGGAAGATATTTGTGTTGATTGTTGTTTCTTAATGTCTTGCATCTCTTTATTGTTAGAGGTATAGGCACAACTTTTTGATCTTCAAGATTATTCCCTCCTAGTCTAACCATTCTCTAAATGCTCGACTCTAACCTTGAGTTAGTTTACTTGGCATTCCATTTCATGTACTCTTCATTTTTATGCCTCATATGCTTGCCAAGTTAATCACAATTCTTGGTGGTCTTGAATCTTTCAATGAATGCTTAAGGTTGGAAATTGTGAATTTTGTCTTGGAGATTTATATCCCTGTGATGTGACTAGTTTCTAGATCTTCCAACATTTCTCTTAGTTCACAAATTTGTTTGTAGAGTAGCATATGGGTAAAGTACCTTTGTCTTCGTATTATTGTCAAGCACAAATGCATAGGAGAAACTAATTCTTGATGAGGGCAATTACTTGCAACCTTCATTTGGTGTTTTCCTTCCTCTTGGAGATGTTGTGTTCTTGAAAAATATAACAAGATCATGTAATGATATTTCCATATTTATGCTATCTTGATGCCTGTAACAACACATTTTAGCACTTAGTGCAAAGCTTTACTAGGTGACATATACAATATGCAACACATGGGAGTGATAACATTGTTGCCATAACAATTACTCCTCTCTTTTTAGTGAAGTACACAATTCAAGAGGCTTCCTTGACGGGGCTTAGGGATTGAGTAATCCAAGGATCTCAAAGTTAAGTGCCCCCCAAGGATCCTATAATAAAAATATTCAATAGATTAGGATATAAAAAAACTAAGGTTTATAGTTGATGGAGGAGTAAATTTGAGACTTGGGTTCAAGGGGATTATGGGTCAATCTAAAGGTTAGGGTTTATCCTAAGGAGTGTCAAATATGTTACTCAAAACACAGATTCAAGAAAAAACTTAAGGAGTATCAAATATGTTACTCAAACACACTGATTCAAGAATAATCTCAAGGTTGCTATAAGGTAGGATTTTAAGGTAGTAAATTACAACAAAACGTGAGTTTATAATGGCAAAAAAATTTAGCCATTAAAATGTAAAAATTATATGTAGATAAGGTTAAATTTAAAAAAATATAAAGAACAAATTACAAAAAATTTTGATGGTTAGAAATGCATATAAAAACAAATAAAGTATGATGCAAACCCTAAATAATGGCTTAAAAATGTGTGAAAATCTTTGACTCTACTTCTCTAATGCATATTTAAACAAAAGTTAACCCTAGAATCTACATCAAGTCATTAAATGCTAGTAACACAAGATTTTTCTAAAATTTAACACTAATTTTCCATGAAACAAAAAATAAAAGAATTAGTGTTTTTAAAAAAGAATGCCATAAGTGATAAAGACTAGTGCATTATCAAGGGCAAATGGAATTCGAGATACAAATTATTCTAGGGTTTTTTTAGAGAGATTATAAATCCAACAAAAAGCTATTGCAAATAAATTAAGTTGCCTTTGGATTTGCAATTTAGGTTTTCAAATTTCAGGATGCATAAGGAAAGAAAAACCTATCTCTATTCCTTAAATACTTGGAGGAGGGCCTAGCTCAACAAGGAAAAATGAATGAAATACCAAATAAACTAACTTTGCACAAGAACATACATCCATGGAACATAATGTTGAAATATATAACTAGGTTCAGTCTTCATAGTAACAAATGTAATCATGATTTTATTTTCTTGATGTAATGGGAAGAATAGATATTATTATTGATCTTGAGGCACGTGTCTCATGCTTAAGGAATTTATTTTTAGGTCAACTTCCATTGTGAGCTCCTAGAGATTGTCATTGAGTCTACAAGTCATTAAAGTCATTGTCATGTATGAAAGACCCAATTGGGGCATGTTACATATTGAAAATAAATTTAATCGAGTCAATGTTAGCGTCAAAAGGCCCTCCAAGACCACGTCACAAATACTACATCAAATTAGCTTTCAAAAGGAGCAATTGACCTATATAGGACACATTGGCCTAGGTGCTATGTTAAGTCGACCTACAAGCATGGGTAAGGAAGCCTATATATAGAGGCATTCGACCTCATTCCAAAGGGTATAATCAAGCATAAAAGGAGTTCGACCTGAGATAAAAAGATACAAGAAGATCCAACAAAGAAGGCAAAAGAAAGGTCGAAGAAAGAGGAAGATTCCTTCAAGATTGTTTTTGGAAAAATATCACGTGCCGACTAGGACTAGGTTATCAACACGATCAGATTATAATCCTCATCACTAGTTGAGTTTTGGGATGAACATCTGTCTCCTTCTCAAGCAGAGTTGTCAAGCAAGTAAGGTGGAGACAAGTGAAGAAAATAGAAGATGAAGTTACCTATGTTTTTGATCTCATGTGTTGTCCTCGGGTTTCTGAAGAAGAGAATGAAAAGTTGTAGAAGAGGTCGAAGATTACAATTAGGGTGTAGGTCTGAACTCATGATGTAAGGAAGAGACTTGGGTTAGCTTTGCTAGAAGTCAAGTTCTTCAAGAAGGATTGTGACTTGGTCTTGGAGGGGTCATTTGGTCAAGGGTCTAGGTTTTGGAATTGAAGATTATATAAGAAAAAAAATTCTTGTGGGGTTTCCTCTCAGATTGGAGAGGGTTTTGTCCTGACAGATCACCTAGATCTTGTGTCCTTTTTCTTATTGTTCTTAATGGTTTCGTAGCTGTTTGATGAAGAAAAACACTAATAGTAAACAAGTGAAAGAGGAAGCTAATTAAGTGAAGTAAAAATATACCACAAATAGTTATCAATGTAAAAGAAATCATCCCATGTTGCCGCCCCTAGATTTCTCAACATGGTTTTAGAGCTAAGGCAACAAGTTAAGGAAGGGCAACTCAAAGAAAGACACTCAAGGATAGGAGCACTAGAAGATCATCAAGAGCTAAGGCAACAAGTCAAGGAAGGGCAACTCAAAGAAGGACATTCAAGGATAGAAGCACTGGAAAATCATCAAGAGCTAAGGTAGTAAGATAAGGAAAAGAAACTTGAGAGAGACTTCGATACAAGGATCAAGAAAAGTCAAGGGATTAAAGAAAATATTGAATCTTCAAGAATACTTAATGATAGAGTTCAAAAAGAGAGCTTGATAAAATTATGGGCACAATTTTCAAGATATGATCTAAAAAATAGAAAGGAAGTGATAGTAAACTACAACTCTCTCTCAAGGTAGTAAAAATAAGCAAATCAACTTCAAGTTAAGCAAAGATCCGACTACAATATCAACCCTTCACCAAGTAAGTATACTTCCAAATTGAAGTACATGACAATGTGATACTACACCACTGTTTCAAAAGAACTGAAAGCACAATTCAAAATTTTCAAAGAAATCTGAGTCATTTAGCAAACCTATGAGCGAGGGAAAAAGGAAGATTGTTTTGCATCTCCAAATCATTTGCAGCAACCTTTGAACCTATCTTCAAGGCATCCTCAAGAAGGGTCGATCTCCTCAAGCAGACCAAGAACTTCCTATTATCACTGATTGAAAAAGCCGATCTTGTGGTGAAACGGATTTCTGTGGCACTAAGAACGCATGCACCAATCATATAAACTTGTAACACAATCAAACATTCAAGAAGGCATACCTTCCAAAGGGATTGCTTGGATTATCATCTATATATTTTTAAGCAAATGAACCAAGGAACTACAGGCAAAAAAATAAGTGTAACAAGAAGAATCTACATCATAAAGTTATGTTGCAAAGAAGTCCTATATTCATCAACTTAGCATACAAGAGCTATAAAGAAACTCGTGAAGAAGCAGGTCCCAATAGAAAGACAATAATTTCCCTGAATAAAGACTCATTAAAAGAAATTCTTGAAGAGAGACGAAAGGTCAGTAACAACAACAATACCTTTGTGAAGGAGCCATGACATATTGAGCACTACAGGTAGGTATCCATGATGTATGTATGATATTTTCCTTTTATTTTCAAGTGTCCATCATAAGATGTAGTAGGGTTAAAATTATGGCTCTAGGATTTGTATTTTTAACTATAAATGGCTCATAAGAAATCCTAGTATTTAGAAACCTTGATCTTGAGGTATTTGTTCCCTATGGTTTGTTTTCTAGGGTTTGGTAGATTTCTAGGGAATGGGATAAACCTTAGAATGGTATGAAGAGAAAATAATATGGGTTTGAACTTAAGAAACCTTAGATGACCTCTTGATTACATAAAACCCTAGAAAGGTAACTTGACATCATGTTTTGGTATTGTATACTTTGCTTGGGTGCTTGCCAATAAATATTGCATGTACAAGCAGTAAAGATGTATGGGCCAATCCTTTGTTTTAATGAGCATGATGAAAAGGAGGGAACTATATGGACCCTTGGGCACTATTCATGATGTAATTATGGATTCTTGTAAGGTTAAAGAATTACAGTTAGATAGAAAACACAATAAAGTATGATAGGATGCATCATATTAGAGATGACATCATATTGGAAGCATACAATGAAAGTAAGAGCTCATTACATCATTATAAGAAGATAGTTGAAATAGAAATCTATAACAGTCTTCAAGAAGAAGGAAGAAGCTCTCAATAGCCTCACTAAAAACATAAGTATTACTTATGGATAGATTCATCTAGCACGAAATTCATCATACATAACTAGGAGAGGAGCATTTGCAGGATGAGGATATTCTAGATCGTTCGTGGAAATCTTCATAAGAAGGTTCATCTCTTGGAAGAAGCACGTGTCTCGCTGAAAATTCCACCTTGGATGAGATTCATTGTTTGAAAGAATGATAGTATGATGACAAAGGAATGCAACATGGTTAAAGTACTCTCAATCAAGGAAATGAAGTTGCTGAAGGAATCCTAGATGTCCAAAAGGAGGAAAGAGGTATGTATGCTGTATTTGATTAAGTCATCTCATTATATGGTTGCATGGGTAAATGCTCTATTTCATGAGCATAATCAAAGAAGAGATTTCTTTTGGGTAGATTCATGAAGGCATGGTTCACATATTAACTAGATGAAATCAACATAATATGTCCTCATATGGAATATGAGGTGGTTGACAAAGGTAAAGGAACTTTGGATGGAAGTTCCTAGGATGCAATATGTGAAGAAAGAAAGGAGATCGTGAAAAATGCAACTACAAGAATCATCCAACAATTAGAAGAATTCACCTTGACATCTCCATGGAAAAGCTATGAAGACTCTGATGTAGTCTAGAAAGAATGGAGACCCTTGACATTGAATATCTTGGACATGTGTCAATATGTGTGCAGGATGTTGTTGCAAGCAGATGTCATGATGAAGGGCCATCACTAAAGGTAACTTTGATTTGATGTTCATTTTTATTATTATTTTTGAACAACATCTAGATGGGTTGATACATGGCTACCAAAAGAGAGTTGTTGATGTCACCTACAACTAGCACTCAGGTGGTGGGATGGAAGATCCTGAAAGGAACATGATGCGGAAAAGGTAGCTGTATGAAGGAAAGTCAGATGTGCACTAGAACATCACTTTCTAATGAAGAAAAGGATGACATGATTGGCATTGTTCGTAAAGGAAAGTGATAGATGGCCGATGCCCTAGGATGAAGACCCAAAAGGATGAAGGCTTCTTCATGAAGAAAAAAAATTTGTGACATCGAAAGGAGGAGCTCAACAAGTAGCTAAAGGTCCCATGATCTCCACTAAAGAAGAACGCTGCTCTTAGAAACAAGTCTCAGTTAAGAGGGAGCTTGGACAAGTCCTTGGATAAGAGGGAACATGGGTATATTCCTTTTATAGGAATGGGTACATTCTTCTGATGGAATGGATATATCCTCCCTAGTTGAGAGGGACAGATAGACACACCATTCTTGTCTTCACTTTTGGAAGAAAGAATGGAGGATTGGGTAAGCATCTGGCATCCCATACTCTTTGAGGATGTGGTAGAGCATCTAAGATAAGAGTAGTCGTAGAGGATCGATATTCTTTGAGGATTGGGAATCCAAGATAAGAATAGTCTTGGAAGGACATACCCTGTGAACACCTAGGTGGGGTATGTTCCTTGAGAGACAATGATGATGGTGTCTATAAGTCATTGGTCTTTCCAGTGCTGTGCTTTGATGTTGTGGAGAGATAGAGCCATTAGTTAAGACCTTGATATGTGACAATGCTGGATGATATGATGCTAAACAGATGGGTTACCAATCTGACTCTTCTTATTAGAATTATTTATATTGAGAATATCCAAGTACCTTGTATGGATTATGAATACCTCCCTAGTTAAGAGGGAGTGTTGAAATATGTAACTAGGTTTGGTCTTCATAATGACTAATATAATCACGATTTTAAGTATTTGATGTAATGAGAAAAATAAATTTATTATTGTTGATCATGAGTTATGGGTTTCATGCTCAAGGAGATTTATTTTGAGGTCAAGCTCCCATTGTGAGCTCCTAGGGCTTGTCATTGAGCCTACAAGTCATTAAAGTCATTGTCATGTATGAAAGACCCATTTGAGGCATGTTACATATTGTAAAGAAATTTAATCAAGTTAGTGTTAGAGTCAAAAGACCTTCCAAGACCTCATCACAAATGCTACATCAAGTCAACCTTCAAAAGGAGAAATCGACTTATCTAGAAGGACAAGTTGGCCTAGGTGCTATGTCAAGTCGACTTACAAGCACGAGTAAGGAAGCCTATATATAGAGGCATTCAACCTCATTCCAAAGGGTATAATCAAATGTAAAATGATTTCGATCTGAGATAGAAAGATACTAGAAGATCCAACGAAGAAGGCAGAATAAAGGTAAAAGAAAAAGGAAGATTCCTTGAGGACTGTTTTGGAAAAATTTCTAACATGTGCAGATCGAGACAAGGGTATCAGCAGGACAAGATTACAATTATCATATCTAGCCGAGTTTCGGGATGAACAAAAGTCTCCTTCTCAAGCCGAGTTGTCAAGCAAGGGGAAGACACACAAAGAAAATAGAAGATGAAGTTATCCATGATTTTGATCTCACATGCTTTCTTAGGGTTTGTTTAGAAGAGAACAAAAAGTTGCAGAAGAGGCCAAAGATTATAGTCAAGGTGCAAGTCCGAACTCATGATGTAAGGAAGAGACTTGGGTTGACTTTGCTAGAAGTCAAGTTCTTCAAGAAGGATTGTGACTTGGTCTTGGAGGGTTCATTTGGTCAAGGGTCTAGGTCTTGGAACTTGTTAATTGAAGATAATATAAGAAGAAGAATTCTTGTGAGTTTTCCTCTCATATTAGAGAGGTTTTGGCCCTGGGTGATCGCCTACATCTTGTGTCCTTTGTCTTATTGTTCTTTATGGTTTGGTAGTTGTTTGATGAAGAAAAACACTAATAATAAACAAGTGAATGAGGAAGCTAATTAAGTGAAGTAAAAATATACCACAAACAATTATCAAAGAGAAATCATCCCATGTTGCTTCCACTATATTTCTCAATGCATAAAACCAACGTAAGGCAAAAAAACTTACTTCACCATGCAATGTCCAAGATTCACAATAACCATCCATGAAAAGAGAACAAATCACATTTAAGATCCACCTAAGAAAAAGTCGCTCTACCAGCCCTTCGTTTTTCACTAGAGAGGATATTTCGAATGGACAAGGGTAATTGTGACAATGATATTTCCCCTATATTGATATGAGGGTAGCCAAGTTGATTTTCCTAAATAGACCTATCTCTATTCCTCAAATACTTGGAGGGCTTAGCTCAAAAAGGAAAAATGAAAGAAATACCAAATAAACTAACTTGGCACAAGAACATACATCCCATGGAACATAAAACCAACATAACAAAAATAAAATTACTTCACTATGCAACGTCCAAGATTCACCATAACCATCCATGAAAAGAGATGACATCACATCCAAGATCCACCTAAGAAAAGGTCACTCTACTAGTCCTTCGTTGTGCACTAGAGAGGAGATTTCTAATGAACAAGGGTCACTGTGACAATGATCCAAGTGAACCGACTCCCCTCTATTGATATGAGGGTAGCCTAGTTGATTTTCCCTAAATAGGTTTAAAATCTCACATGATACAAGGTGGGTAGGTCACAAGTAGACCCCCAAAGATAGCTAAATCAAGGAAATAACCTAATATGAAGCCTTAATTAGCCCACACGTGAGTCTAATATCTTCCATATTGAATGTCATCCATTAAAACGACATGTCTATCCAGGAAAACGTGTAGATGACAACTTAAAGGACATGTTTTTTTACCACCTAAATCATGGATCCCCATCTAAATGAGGTGATATATCACCAAAATAACTCTCAAAAGTCCACATCATTGTCAAAAGTGCTCTTGCCATCATGAAATGAGGAAAAAGGATGATGCCATCAAGTTAGAGAGTGCATGTACCCCTCTAAAAGGGTCCCATGTGATCAACACCATCAATCACTACTGATTCAAGAAAACTCAAGGTTGCTATAAACTAGGGTTTTAAGGTAGCAAATGACAACAAAACATAAGTTTATAATGAAAAAATTTAGCCATTAAAGTGGTGTGAAAATTGTATGTAGTGGAGGTTAAATTTAAGAAAATTAAAAAAAAAAAGTATCACAAATTTTGGTGGTTAGAATTTCATATAAAACCAAATAAAGTATGATGTAAATCTTAAAAAATGTTCGAAAAAACGCATGAAAATATTTGAATTAGCTTCTCTAATGCACATTGAAACAAAACTTAACCTTAGAGCATACATCAAGAAGTCATTAAATGCCACTAACATAAGATTTTGCTAAAATTTAACACTAAATTATCGTGAAATGAAAAATAAAAGAATTAGGTTTTTGAAAAAAGAATAGCATTAGTGATAAAGAGTAGTGCCTTATCGATCTAGGGAAAATGGAATCTAAGATTCAAATTATTCTAGGGTTTCTGTTGGAGTGATTATAAATCCAAACAAAGTTGTTGCAAATAAATTAAGTTACTCTAGGGTTTGCAATTTAGGTTTTCAATTTCTAGATGAATAAGGGAAAGAAAAACCTTTCTCTATTCCTCAAATACTTGGAGTGCTTAACTCAACAAGGAAATATGAAAGAAATACTAACTTGGCACAAGAACATACCTCTCATGGAACATACAACCAACATATGGCCAATGAAATTACTTCACCATGCAACGTACAAAATTCACCATAACCATTTAGGAAAAGAGATCACATCACGTCTAAGATCCACTTAACAAAAAGTCACTCTACTAGTCCTTTGTTGTGCAATAGAGAGAAAAGATCGCTAATGAACAAGGGTAATTGTGACAATGATCCAAGTGAAAGTTACTCCCCTCCATTGATATGAGGGTAGCCAAGTTGACTTCCCTAAAGAGACCTAAAAAGTCCCATGATACAAGGTGGGTACGTGACAAGTCGACCCACAAAGATATCCAAATCAAGAAAATAACCTAATATGAAGCCTTAATTAGCCCACATGTGAGTTTAATGTCCCCCAAACTCAATGTCATCCTTTAAAAGGGCATGTCTAGTCGTGAAAATGTGTAAAGAACAACTTAAAAGCACTATTTTTTTCACCACCTAAATTATGGATCGCCATCTAAATGAGGTGGCATATCAGCAAAATAATTCTCAAAAGTCCACATCATCATCAAAAGTGCTCTTGCCATCTGAAATGAGGAACAAAGATGATGTCACCAAGGTAGGGCATGATGTCATCAGGTTAGGGAGTGCATTTACGCCTCCAAAGGGGTCCCACGTTATCAACACCATCAATCAACACAAGGAGAAGTGCAACGTCCACCAAGAAGGTACAATTATAGATTGGGAGCATTTAATCATCTCGGGAATGCATCATCCATCTAGTAAATGCCTTGGCTCCAAAACACTGTGTCCAAAGTATCAGAGGTGCAAAGTCATCACCAAAGGAAATATTCCAAAATAAGGTTTTAATGTCCTCCATTAGGTGTCATGCATCATTGTCGAATGGGCTATAGTTGTTGTACCATGTGATGGAGAAGCATCACTTACCCCTTAAGGGATCTTAGTTGTGCACCAGTAAGAATAATCTAGCACATACTCAAGGACTCCTGTGAGATCAACATCATGGATACAAGAACCATAAAAGCATCAAGATGGACCATATTCAACACTAAAGCGATCAAAGTACTTACACAAGTATCATCTTCAAATGTCCGACTAGCTTATGATAGTGTACAAATAACCTCACCTAGGTATGTGAGGGTTATCATATTACATTATTAGGTGCTTCTAAACCTAAGGGAAGGAATAATTTTTAGGCCGACCCTTCCAAATGTTAGGTGTAAGTGATAAGTGTTATGGATTAGGGTTTACTTCATGAAAGGTGTCATAGTCTTATAGTAGGTTATGCAAAAACATTTTCATTGAGCACCTTTGTAGGAATGGCTAGCTACCTGAGTTACCTTTCCTCGCCTTTGTTTTTCTAAGCGCTTAATATTTACCTTTCTCTTTCTTGCTTTGATATAGCTTATTTAACATTTTTTATTTATTTATCAAGTAAAAATGATCATGTAGTCTCCCTTTGATGATGGGTAGGTTATTGCTTCATCGAGGTTGGGATATTTACTGAGATTTCCTTTTACTTTGATAGGCGTGATATGCATGGATACTCTTGAGAATGAGTGACAATGTAAGAGTGGGTAGAGCTTGACCTAAAATTTGCTTTTACTTGCTTGGCATCTCTTGCCATTCTTTTGCATTTTAACATTCGACTCATGGTCATTATTTTCTCACAACTGCATCAATTGTGGGTATATTCAACCCCTTCTTCTCATAGGGCAAGGAAAATAGTGAGCTAGTAGGAGTGACTAACAAAAACCAATAAAAAGATGGTATAACAGACGTTGAGGAACGATGACAAGTGTTAAGTATGAATAACATGGAACACTACCATCATTAGAGCGTCCTATTTGTGCCCCTTCTAGATAGTTAAAGAAAAGACCCTAAGGAAGGTCACACTCAACCAAGGACACATTATAATCACCAAGGAAAAGTGGTAGAACAAGTACACAACTAGTAATGGCTTATAATTAAATTTCAAGCTGTCATCTATACTAGAATGCTCTAAACATTAAATGAAAGCATTTGAATTTAAAAATGGTTAATATACGTCACAAATGATGACCCACCTTCATTAGATGAGTATGCTATATCCATGAATAGTAATCAGAATAGGGATAAGAGGCATCTAAGGTTGGTTATCTATGGATCCTATGTTTACCCATGTATTTGGATGGGTAGCAATGCCAATTTTGATTAAACATATCAAGTTCTTAATGGTACTTATACTTGTTACTTTGATATCTCAGTTGTTCTTTGGTTAATATATTCTTGTCTTTGCAATAATTTGTTGTAGTTGTTGGCTGTTGATGATATCATGTTGTGTACTCGTTTTGATTGCACATGTGTTTATGGCTCTATCATTGTACATTTTTGGGAGCCTAGGTATTGATTTACACTATTTTGTGTTTTTTTTGGAGACTTCCTTGGTAGTGAGGATGCTGATATGGGTCCATCATTTTGTAGTTTTTATGTATCAAAATTTATCATCAATTCTTGCTTCATGCTTAATATCTTATTCTATTTTTTATACTTCATATATTTTTTTATTCATTTAATTTTATTAATAAAAAAATATTATTAAATTATAATTTCATGATATATATATATATATATATATATATATATATATATATATATATATATATATATATATATATATATAATTTAACTATTTTTGAGTTTGTAACTTAAAGCATTTATAAAATTACCATCACATTTAACATATTTTTGAACTTTACCCTTTTTTCGTTCTTCTTTTTCTTTCACTTATATTTGGGATATCTTAAAAATGGAATGTTTTTGATATTTAATTATGATTACCATATAATTAAACTATTTCTAATTTCATAAAACAAAATAATTATGAAAGTATCATTATATTGAACATATTTTAAACTTTATCTTTATCTATATACTACATTATGATTAATATAAAAACAATACATTTAAATTCTATAGAATTTGGTAGGATTATTATGAAAACAATACATTTAAAATTTTAAAATAACTCAACATTTAAGTCTTAAATCTTATTTTAACAAGTGCTACATAGTAGCTTGTCCATGTGGCTTAGCTAAAAAATAATGAAACTATACATTAAAATTTTTTGTCAATATACTTTGCAAATGTAGTTGTAAAATGTATTTTTGATGTCCATATTTAACAATGGAAATATACATACTTGTATTGTATTTGCTTAAAACCCATTCCGTGGTAATCCAAATTACACAAGAGCCAAATTGTTTTGAAGTGTTTATATATATATATATATATATATATATATATATATATATATATATATATATATATATATATATATATATAATGTCACCATTCACACATGTATTGTGCTCCTGTTGTGTTATAGCGAATTGTTTGATACATCTCTATGCCAAATGTGGGGTTGTAGAATGCACGTCAATTTTTTTACAAATTGTGAAAAAAAAACATTAATTTGACACAATGGCTAAATTATTGAAAACACACTATGACTGAGAATATTATTTCATCCACATGAAGCAACACGTATTCAACCCAACCTCAATATATCAACTATATTAGATGAAAAGGTCCAAGGGGGCACCATTTTGGGATACATAAAATGATCATGACACACACACACACACATATATAAAATAAATCATATGTAAATTATTGGCTACAATGAATGAAAACTACTAAGATACAATAATGAAAACATTTTAAATAAACCAGATGTCAAAGGTCCATTGTAGTGAATGAAATGTCATTGATTTTAGTAATCCAGACGTTGATTTTAGTAATCCAGGCATGTGTCAATATGTGTGCAGGATGTTGCTGCAAGAAGATGTCATGATGAAGGGCCATCACTAAAGGTAACTTTGATTTGATGTTCATTTTTATTATTATCTTTGAACAACATCTAGATGGGTTGATACATGGCTACCAAAAGAGAGTTGTTGATGTCACCTTCAACTAGCACTCAGGTGGTGGGATGGAAGATCCTGAAAGGAACATGATGCGGAAAAGGTAGCTGTATGAAGGAAAGTCAGATGTGCACTAGAACATCACTTTCTAATGAAGAAAAGGATGACATGATTGGCATTGTTCGTAAAGGAAAGTGATAGATGGCCGATGCCCTAGGATGAAGACCCAAAAGGATGAAGGCTTCTTCATGAAGAAAAAAAATTTGTGACATCGAAAGGAGGAGCTCAACAAGTAGCTAAAGGTCCCATGATCTCCACTAAAGAAGAACGCTGCTCTTAGAAACAAGTCTCAGTTAAGAGGGAGCTTGGACAAGTCCTTGGATAAGAGGGAACATGGGTATATTCCTTTTATAGGAATGGGTACATTCTTCTGATGGAATGGATATATCCTCCCTAGTTGAGAGGGACAGATAGACACACCATTCTTGTCTTCACTTTTGGAAGAAAGAATGGAGGATTGGGTAAGCATCTGGCATCCCATACTCTTTGAGGATGTGGTAGAGCATCTAAGATAAGAGTAGTCGTAGAGGATCGATATTCTTTGAGGATTGGGAATCCAAGATAAGAATAGTCTTGGAAGGACATACCCTGTGAACACCTAGGTGGGGTATGTTCCTTGAGAGACAATGATGATGGTGTCTATAAGTCATTGGTCTTTCCAGTGCTGTGCTTTGATGTTGTGGAGAGATAGAGCCATTAGTTAAGACCTTGATATGTGACAATGCTGGATGATATGATGCTAAACAGATGGGTTACCAATCTGACTCTTCTTATTAGAATTATTTATATTGAGAATATCCAAGTACCTTGTATGGATTATGAATACCTCCCTAGTTAAGAGGGAGTGTTGAAATATGTAACTAGGTTTGGTCTTCATAATGACTAATATAATCACGATTTTAAGTATTTGATGTAATGAGAAAAATAAATTTATTATTGTTGATCATGAGTTATGGGTTTCATGCTCAAGGAGATTTATTTTGAGGTCAAGCTCCCATTGTGAGCTCCTAGGGCTTGTCATTGAGCCTACAAGTCATTAAAGTCATTGTCATGTATGAAAGACCCATTTGGGGCATGTTACATATTGTAAAGAAATTTAATCAAGTTAGTGTTAGAGTTAAAAGACCTTCCAAGACCTCGTCACAAATGCTACATCAAGTCAACCTTCAAAAGGAGAAATCGACTTATCTAAAAGGACAAGTTGGCCTAGGTGCTATGTCAAGTCGACTTACAAGCATGGTTAAGGAAGCTTATATATAGAGGCATTCAACCTCATACCAAAGGGTATAATCAAACATAAAAGGAATTCGATCTGAGATAGAAAGATATTAGAAGATCCAACGAAGAAGGCAGAAGAAAGATAAAAGAAAAAGGAAGATTCCTTGAGGACTGTTTTGGAAAAATCTTTGACATGTGCAGATCGAGACAAGGGTATCAATAGGACCAGATTACAATTATCATCACTAGTCGAGTTTTGGGATGAACAAAAGTCTCATTCTCAAGCCGAGTTGTCAAGCAAGGGGAAGACACACAAAGAAAATAGAAGATGAAGTTATCCATGATTTTGATCTCACATGCTTTCTTAGGGTTTGTTTAGAAGAGAACAAAAAGTTGCAGAAGAGGCCAAAGATTATAGTCAAGGTGCAAGTCCGAACTCATGATGTAAGGAAGAGACTTGGGTTGACTTTGCTAGAAGTCAAGTTCTTCAAGAAGGATTGTGACTTGGTCTTGGAGGGTTCATTTGGTCAAGGGTCTAGGTCTTGGAACTTGTTAATTGAAGATAATATAAGAAGAAGAATTCTTGTGAGTTTTCCTCTCATATTAGAGAGGTTTTGGCCCTGGGTGATCGCCTACATCTTGTGTCCTTTGTCTTATTGTTCTTTATGGTTTGGTAGTTGTTTGATGAAGAAAAACACTAATAATAAACAACTGAACGAGGAAGCTAATTAAGTGAAGTAAAAATATACCACAAACAATTATCAAAGAGAAATCATCCCATGTTACTTCCACTAGATTTCTCAACACATAAAACCAACGTAAGGCAAACAAACTTACTTCACCATGCAATGTCCAAGATTCACAATAACTATCCATGAAAAGAGATCAAATCACATCCAAGATCCACCTAAGAAAAAGTCGCTCTACCAGCCCTTCGTTTTGCACTAGAGAGGATATTTCTAATGAACAACGGTAATTGTGACAATGATATTTCCCCTATATTGATATGAGGGTAGCCAAGTTGATTTTCCCTAAATAGACCTATCTCTATTCCTCAAATACTTGGAGGGCTTAGCTCAAAAAGGAAAAATGAAAGAAATACCAAATAAACTAACTTGGCACAAGAACATACATCCCATGGAACATAAAACCAACATAACAAAAATAAAATTACTTCACTATGCAACGTCCAAGATTCACCATAACCATCCATGAAAAGAGATGACATCACATCCAAGATCCACCTTAGAAAAAGTCACTCTACTAGTCCTTCGTTGTGCACTAGAGAGGAGATTTCTAATGAACAAGGGTCACTGTGACAATGATCCAAGTGAACCGACTCCCCTCTATTGATATGAGGGTAGCCTAGTTGATTTTCCCTAAATAGGTTTAAAATCTCACATGATACAAGGTGGGTAGGTCACAAGTAGACCCCCAAAGATAGCTAAATCAAGGAAATAACCTAATATGAAGCCTTAATTAGCCCACACGTGAGTCTAATATCTTCCATATTGAATGTCATCCATTAAAACGACATGTCTATCCAGGAAAACGTGTAGATGACAACTTAAAGGACATGTTTTTTTACCACCTAAATCATGGATCCCCATCTAAATGAGGTGATATATCACCAAAATAACTCTCAAAAGTCCACATCATTGTCAAAAGTGCTCTTGCCATCATGAAATGAGGAAAAAGGATGATGCCATCAAGTTAGAGAGTGCATGTACCCCTCTAAAAGGGTCCCATGTGATCAACACCATCAATCACTACTGATTCAAGAAAACTCAAGGTTGCTATAAACTAGGGTTTTAAGGTGGCAAATGACAACAAAACATAAGTTTATAATGAAAAAATTTAGCCATTAAAGTGGTGTGAAAATTGTATGTAGTGGAGATTAAATTTAAGAAAATTTTAAGAAAAAATTATAACAAATTTTGGTTAGAATTTCATATAACAACAAATAAAGTATGATGTAAATCTTAAAAAATTTCTGAAAAAATGCATGAAAATATTTGAATTAGCTTCTCTAATGCACATTGAAACAAAATTTAACCTTAGAGCATACATCAACAAGTCATTTAATGCCACTAACATAAGATTTTGCTAAAATTTAACAATAAATTATCGTGAAATGAAAAATAAAAGAATTAGGTTTTTGAAAAAAGAATGGCATAAGCGATAAAGAGTAGTGCCTTATCGATCTAGGGAAAATGGAATCTAAGATTCAAATTATTCTAGGGTTTCTGTTGGAGTGATTATAAATCCAAACAAAGTTGTTACAAATAAATTAAGTACCCTAGGGTTTGCAATTTAGGTTTTCAATTTCTAGATGAATAAGGAAAAGAAAAACCTTCTCTATTCCTCAAATACTTGGAGTGCTTAAATCAACAAGGAAATATGAAAGAAATGCTAACTTGGCACAAGAACATACCTCTCATGGAACATACAACCAACATATGGCCAATAAAATTACTTCACCATGCAACGTCCAAGATTCACCATAACCATCTACGAAAAGAGATCACATCACGTCTAAGATCCACTTAACAAAAAGTCGCTCTACTAGTCCTTTGTTGTGCAATAGAGAGAAAAGATCACTAATGAACAAGGGTAATTGTGACAATGATCCAAGTGAAAGTTACTCCCCTCCATTGATATGAGGGTAGCCAAGTTGACTTCCCTAAAGAGACCTAAAAAGTCCCATGATACAAGGTGCGTAGGTGACAAGTCGACCCACAAAGACATCCAAATCAAGAAAATAACCTATTATGAAGCCTTAATTAGCCCACACGTGAGTTTAATGTCCCCCAAACTCAATGTCATCCTTTAAAAGGGCATGTCTAGTTGTGAAAATGTGTAAAGAACAACTTAAAAGCACTAGTTTTTTTACCACCTAAATTATGGATCCCCATCTAAATGAGGTGGCATATCAGCAAAATAATTCTCAAAAGTCCACATCATCATCAAAAGTGCTCTTGCCATCTGAAATGAGGAACAAAGATGATGTCACCAAGGTAGGGCATGATGTCATCAGGTTAGGGAGTGCATTTACGCCTCCAAAGGGGTCCCACGTTATCAACACCATCAATCAACACAAGGAGAAGTGCAACGTCCACCAAGAAGGTACAATTATAGATTGGGAGCATTTAATCATCTCGGGAATGCATCATCCATCTAGTAAATGCCTTGGCTCCAAAACACTGTGTCCAAAGTATCAGAGGTGCAAAGTCATCACCAAAGGAAATATTCCAAAATAAGGTTTTAATGTCCTCCATTAGGTGTCATGCATCATTGTCGAATGGGCTATAGTTGTTGTACCATGTGATGGAGAAGCATCACTTACCCCTTAAGGGATCTTAGTTGTGCACCAGTAAGAATAATCTAGCACATACTCAAGGACTCCTGTGAGATCAACATCATGGATACAAGAACCATAAAAGCATCAAGATGGACCATATTCAACACTAAAGCGATCAAAGTACTTACACAAGTATCATCTTCAAATGTCCGACTAGCTTATGATAGTGTACAAATAACCTCACCTAGGTATGTGAGGGTTATCATATTACATTATTAGGTGCTTCTAAACCTAAGGGAAGGAATAATTTTTAGGCCGACCCTTCCAAATGTTAGGTGTAAGTGATAAGTGTTATGGATTAGGGTTTACTTCATGAAAGGTGTCATAGTCTTATAGTAGGTTATGCAAAAACATTTTCATTGAGCACCTTTGTAGGAATGGCTAGCTACTTGAGCTACCTTTCCTCGCCTTTGTTTTTCTAAGTGCTTAATATTTACCTTTCTCTTTCTTGCTTTGATATAGATTATTTAACAATTTTTATTTATTTATCAAGTAAAAATGATCATGCAGTCTCCCTTTGATGATGGGTAGGTTATTGCTTCATCGAGGTTGGGATATTTACTGAGATTTCCTTTTACTTTGATAGGTGTGATATGCATGGATACTCTTGAGAATGAGTGGCAATGTAAGAGTGGGTAGAGCTTGACCTAAAATTTGCTTTTACTTGTTTGACATCTCTTGCCATTCTTTTGCATTTTAACATTCGACTCATGGTCATTATTTTCTCACAACTGCATCAATTGTGGGTATATTCAACCCCTTCTTCTCATAGGGCAAGGAAAATAGTGAGCTAGTAGGAGTGACTAACAAAAACCAATAAAAAGATGGTATAACAGACGTTGAGGAACGATGACAAGTGTTAAGTATGAATAACATGGAACACTACCATCATTAGAGCGTCCTATTTGTGCCCCTTCTAGATAGTTAAAGAAAAGACCCTAAGGAAGGTCACACTCAACCAAGGACACATTATAATCACCAAGGAAAAGTGGTAGAACAAGTACACAACCAATAATGGCTTATAATCAAATTTCAAGCTGTCATCTATACTAGAATGCTTTAAACATTAAATGAAAGCACTTGAATTTAAAAATGGTTAATATACGTCACAAATGATGACCCACCTTCATTAGATGAGTATGCTATATCCATGAATATTAATCAGAATGGGGATAAGAGGCATCTAAGGTTGGTTATCTATGGATCCTATGGTTACCCATGTATTTGGATGGGTAGCAATGCCAATTTTGATTAACCATATCGAGTTCTTAATGGTACTTGTTACTTTGATGTCTCAGTTGTTCTTTGGTTAATATATTCTTGTCTTTGCAATAATTTGTTGTACTGGTTGGTTGTTGACGATATCATGTTGTGTACTCATTTTGATTGCACTTGCGTTTATGGCTCTACCATTGTACATTTTTGGGAGCCTAGGTATTGATTTACACTATTTTGTGTTTTTTTTGGAGACTTCCTTGGTAGTGAGGATGCTGATATGGTTCCATCATTTTAGAGTTTTTCTGTATCAAAATTTATCATCAATTCTTGCTTCATGCTTATTATCTTATTCTATTTTTTATACTTCATATATTTTTTTTATTCATTTAATTTTGTTAATAAACAAATATTATTAATTTATAATTTCATGATATATATATATATATATATATATATATATATATATATATATATATATATATATATATATATATATAATATAACTATTTTTGAGTTTATAACTTAAAGTATTTATAAAATTACCATCACATTTAACATATTTTTGAACTTTACCAAATAAGTTAGTCTATAACTTCAATTTTTTTTCTTCTTGTTTTTCTTTCACTTATATTTGGGATATCTTAAAAATGGAATGTTTTTGATATTTAATTGTGATTACCATATAATTAAACTATTTCTAATTTCATAAAACAAAATAATTATGAAAGTATCATTATATTAAACATATTTTAAACTTTATCTTTATCTATATACTACATTATGATTAATATAAAAACAATACATTTAAGTTCTATAGAATTTGGTAGGATTATTATCAAAACAGTACATTTAAAAATTTAAAATAACTCAACATTTAAATCTTAAATCTTATTTTAACAAGTGCTACATAGTAGCTTGTCCATGTGGCTTAGCTAAAAAATAATGAAACTATACATTAAAATTTTTTGTCAATATACTTTGCAAATACAGTTGTAAACTGTATTTTTGATGTCCATATTTAACAGTGCTTGCATGTTGAGTTATCGAAGAAAGGCTTGCAGGGGGTGTTTGGGAACATGCAATATGAGTTGTCTGATCTGGAAGGGAGAAAAAATACAGGGACAGTAAACTTTCTTTAATATGATTGCTGCTATAGAATGGCCACTGCCCTATTTGCCTTTGACAAGAACAATTCTTATAGCAGAGGGAATACTTATGAGTATTCAGAAGCCTTCTTTAAGAAAGTGGCTGGTTTTTTCTTCTTTTTTACAGGGTAATATAGCTGGTGGATACCTGGTGATGTACAGGACTTGTGAAGGGACTTACACTGCTATTTTTTACTGGGCTAGGAAAGTATTTTGTTTTTGAACAGTGCATGAGAAATTCTGAAAACAATTTTGGATGTTAATCAAAGTTTTTTATGTTTCTGGGGAAGTCCTTTTGTATCTTTTGCCTGCTGAATTATGTTTAATGAACTGACAGTATGGGCGTCGATCCATTGTATTGGAAATTTGTAATGATCTGGAACTTCAATTGAACTGGTACATAATATATGACCAGAGTTTTTTCTGTTTTGAAAAAATATAGCAGTTGCATATACAAGACATATATTGTAATACTTTGGGTTATTTGTTTTTGTAGATTCTTTTAACATGCTTACTGTTTCATTTAATTGTAACAGGTCTAATAGCAAAAATAAGTAAATATTGAAAGGTGATTATGTTAGGTTTAGACATGTGTTACACTCGTTAACATTGCATAGCAGGTTAACGAACCCTTTTCTCAAATAAATCAACAATATACAAATTATTATAATGATCAAAGACTCATGAACTTTTTCAAAAAGGAAAAAGAACTCTGGCTTATATAGATGTGCCAGTTCAAATCCTGTAAACTATGAGATGATACATTCAAAACTGTTCAAACACAAATTCTTGAATTCATATAATACGACATGCTCGAATCAAAATATGCCCGTGCCACCTAAAAGGACATGCTACAGCCTAATAAAAGACGATTTCTAAACAATCATCCAAAACTAAAACAAAACTTACTACTTCAATACATCGTTCAGAAGGTCAGGACCTCCATACCCAGAAAAATAATAGTGCTCCCGAAAGACAAATAAAGTATTCAAAAAACATCATTGGAGAAGAAATAGAGGAATACAGAGATTGACAGCGAAAAGAAAAGATAAAGATCATGAAAAATTAATTGTGCTAGAAATGCTTTGACCCTCAACATCAAAAAATTCATAATGCATAATGCCAAATTCCAACGACATACAACATTTATATTGCCCATACCTGGTATTGCAGTAGACCAACAACGTGGACGGGAGGAGCAACACAGATGAAAACCCGCAAACATACCGACCAGTAGTAGCTCAGAAAAAAAACATGTGAACAAACAGACCGATAAACAAATCAACTTCGTGGGCGATTTATTTATAGAAACTAGTGCGAACTATTTTAAAAATAAAAGTTCGGCCGAACTTTTGTTGCCGATTTTCCCATCTCCGTCAAAAATTTTGTTTGCCCACGCCGTCAGTGTGCCGTCAATCTAAACGAAATCGAAATTTCTAAAATATTTATCGAACTATTGCCGAAAAAGTTTTCCCGCCCCCGATTCTCACGAAAGTGTAACCCAGCCTTCAAATTTCCACTTATATTCTACTAGGATGACAAGTGAGAAAACATATATTTTATTTTTTAGATTTCTTTTCTAATTTATTTTTATATTTTACTATTATGATAATAAATAAAATGGATGCATGTATTGTTTTTGGAACCATTACAATCATTTGAAACCCCAAAACATGATCATGGTCTTGAAAAGAAAGCAAGTGAGATGGATTAAGTATATATTTAAATAATTCTTTACATTTGTTAATTAGATTTTACATTTAATTTGGTTATATATATATATATATATATACACACACGATCTTGTGTCTAGAATAAAGAATATGCATCTCCTCAAATCCATCCACACATATAGATAGAGAGCAAGTGATGCATCCAAGCGACATTGTTCACAACCATTATGACGTCCACCTCGTCTTCAAGGGAATTTAGGAGATGTAAGTTGAATACATTATACCATAGATCACAATACCTTGACATATAATTTATTATACATGATAGTTGAATAGCTTTTCAATGCATTGTGTCTTCTTCCATTTTGCATGGTCCCCATCTATTCATTATTTCCATACTATTTTGCATTTGTTTTAACCCATTTTTTTTATAATGTTGAGTAAAAATAAGTTTCTCCTTTTGTAATGAATATTATATTTTTGAATGATAGAATAAAATTTCTCTCGATATAGAATGATGTATTAGAGGTGTTTTTCACATTTGAAATTGTATGTGCACTTTGTCTTATATGAACGATACACTTTAAAAGAGTTGCATATCAACTATACTTGTGATATATTCTTTAGAATTTTTCTTAAGTTCATGACTAACCATGATTCTTTCTTTGATTAAATGCTTGTTAGTAGCTTGATGATGCCCGTCATGCACTACTCTCATAAGATAGTTAGAAGTACAGTCAATAGATACACTTAAATTTAGATACACTTAGATAGTGAGAAGTTTTGTATTTTAAACTTTAGTTCTTCTAATAAGAATCATTTCTCAAATTTCTTTTGAAAAAAAAATACCAATAATTATAAAATTTCTACCACTAGCATTGAAAGACACTTGCCTTTTGTGCTTTGCAATTAAAAAACCTTTTGGAGCTAAGAAAAAACTTAGGGCACTTGAAAAATGTAACACTCTTTTAAAACACTCATATTCCTACTTTTAGTTTATACAATGTTTTTGATTAGTTAAATTACTGAGAAATATGTGCCTTATATACTTTGTAATTAAAAAAATGTTTTGGAGCTAAGAAAAACCGAAAGGCACTGAAAAATGTTTCAACACTCATTTTAAACACTCATATTCCTACTTCTATTTTATAGAGTCTTGAGTCATTGAGTAACATCGAAATTGATTCATATTATATAAATTAGTTTTCAATTCAACTATAAAATTTAAACTATTAATTCCTTAAATTAAGGAGAGTGAAATTCCTTGAGAATATAAATACTACTACTTGAAAAAAAAAAAACAAATCATAACAACAAAATTATTTTATTTAATAATTTTGCTTTAACATAATGATAAACAATTTTTTTTTCTAAAATATTATTCAAATGATAAACACTCACAATATTTAGATCTTAATATTTATATTTCATCAAAATGACAAGGTATTTTTTATAAAAATTATCATTAATCTTTTTTATTTGCAATTCAATATTTATAATTTATCAAAACGACAAGGGGTTTTTTATTCAAATTATTATTAATTTTTTTTAAAATTTTTAATATAAATAAATTTTGCATATACATTACTCATAAATAATTTTAAAATAATATAAAAATACATTTGATTTATATTAAAATATAAATCAAATTATGATAAATTTTTTGAATTAGTATGAAAATTTATTATAATAAAATTATATGTGGACATTAAAGTACCTATTTATAGAATGCATTATAATTTTATTATTTATATTACTAGATGGAGAATAACTCAAATTTCATTTAAAAAATATCTAGATAGTGATATGATATTGATAGTGTGTAACAATTTCCTTAAATTTTGACTGCAAATTGGGACAGGGAGTAGTGACCTCATCATTCTCATCAACAATTTTTAATTTTTTTTCCAATAAAACGTTTTAAAATTATAATATTACCAATATTACTTTTTTTTAAAATAAAATTTTGTACTATTTTATTTTAAACCTTTCAAAAATTTTTAACCAATAAAATTATATTTATTTTTTAGTTTTATCAAATATAATACATTAAAATAAATCCAACTTATTTATTTAAAAAAGGATATATTTTCCATAATGGAGACATCACTTTAATATTTTGATATAAAAAAATATTATGATTAAAATTGTTAAAGAACAAGATTTGATGAGAGATAAGAAGAACCTTAAATAAGAGCATTTTTTGTTCCCACCATTATTTCATAGAAAAGAAGGTGATAATATTTAGAAATGTCTTCCATCCCCAAGGGAAACCTAATTCGGGAAGCTAGTGAAAATGAAATCTTATATGTGAGGAGGTTTGAGCTTCAAATCCCCGTGATTCACGTGCTCTTGTTAACATAAGTAGTGGTAGTCCTCCAAGTAACATGTTGCATAATATTCTAGTTTCGGGTAAAGCATAAAGTTCCATATTTCTCTTTCTACACACGTTGAAGAGAAATATGGTTGAAAAACACTCTCAAACCTTTGGCCTCTTCCAAGACATAATTTAGAAAAACCTTGTGACATCTTTGTTCATTTTTTACCCATTTTATAACAACTTGAGAGCCACCAAACAAGTGTAACCCATTAATTCCTTTTTCCTCAATTGCACCAGGTGTCAGTAGCGAAACGCCGTAAGGAAATAGCATATAACACTAATTAATGTTCGTTTGACAATTGTTGAAAGAAAAAAAAATATCAACAAAATCTTGAGCCTTACAAATCATGAGGTCTATGTCGAAGTTAAAGACCTTGTCTGATTTTGCCAACATAAATGTCTTGTAAATAAAGAAATGGATCGTGATTTTCTACCTTGGAAATTTAAGGTTTTTTTGGTATAATTCATCCATATTTCTTCTTGAACACTTCTTGCTACTATTTTTTTCTTGAGCCTTACAAATCATGAGGCCTATGTCGAAGTTAAAGATCTTGCCTGATTATGCCAACATGAATGTCTCATAAATAAAGAAATGGATCGTGTAATTTTCTACCTTCGAAATCAAAGGTTGTTTTGGTATAATTCATCCATATTTCTTCTTGAACAATTCTTACTATAGACAACCTTAATCAATACAAAACATTTTTTTTTATAATTTGAAACATGTGTCTACAAAGGAATATAACAATTTTGTAAATAAATTTTGAATTTCTACGTGAACTAAGATCTACCATTTAATAAAAATGCACATATATTTAATATGGAAACTAAGGAATATAACATAAAATGCACATATATCTAATACGGAAATTAAGCCCAAGAATAACTACACCTCTTCTTGAGAAAATTGAATGCATTTCTCTTTTGAATGTTTACTCATCTCTGTATTATTTCTTTAATGATCCTTGAAACTATTCAAAATATTACATTGTTCTTCACCACTAATATCTTTAATGTCTACCATTTTATTGTTTTAATCCAATATATTTTTCTTATGTAAATCTAGGCCATGTCATAGAGTTGAAAATGATGTAGAGATCATTCAAGAACATTTAAACCATTTTATCTTGAAGAATTTAAGATCACATGCATCTCTATGAGAGAGTGGACTCCAAAACTTATGGACATAACATATCGTTTCCACTCAATGAACCAGGGACATAGCACGTGCATTTGTTGGATAAAAAATACATCCAATTTCACTAAATATCGATAAATTGCTAGCAAAACCCTTTTGCTAAACCCCCCTCCAAATATATCTTTTTAGTTAAATAACTCCTTTTATTAGATACCCCTTTCCATACTCTCCATACTCTCGAATGCCCATAAAGTAATCTCCCATTTTACAAATACTTACAATGTCATGGAATGTGATGCCTTGTGAGGTGACCATTTTTACTTTCTTATAATGTTGTGGGGCAATGAACGGAAAATACCAAACATGGAATGTCCCCCAAAATGTTGTCTTCTAAGGAGTAATTGTGGGTTTAGTTTGAATAGTGTGGATATTTATTTACATGGAATTGTAATTTATTCCAAGCCTAGAGTGATCATACTTAAAATTTAATGTTGAATATTTATGTGGAAGTTTAAAATTTGATGTCTTTGAAATTTTACAATGTGAAAAGTATGCTTAATTAAGAAATTGAATAGAGCACTTTGAGTTGGTCATGGATTATTGGTTTTTGTAATTGGCAAGTGCTTCAAAGTCTTAACATTCATTGTGAAGACACTGAGAATGGGAAGGTTGTAGTGGACTACTTTAGGCAAGACATAACATATGATATGGGCATGGGATATGTAAGTTTCAAATCCTTATAACTTACAACAAATTTGAAAATAACAAAGCAGAATATTGTTTGGATTTTGTGTTGGGTTGAAACTTGACTCTAATGATTACCTAGGTCAAGTATTAAGGATTTTTTTATCTACCGACAAACAACCAACTATGTTTAAATCCTATATTGTATTGAATCTTGTTGTAACTACCAAGTAGATCACAACATATTAAAGTAATAACAATGACTGGTGCCGATGATAAATAAATATCACTTTGCAACACAATTTGATATGTTTCATTACACATTTCATAAATAGTAATATTGCTCAACATGAACATGATATTTATATTTTGACATTGCATCATACAATATATCTAAAACATGAACCAGGATAAAGAAATATCACTTTGCAACACAATTTGATATGTTTCATTACACATTTCATAATAGTAATATTGCTCAACATGAACATGTTCTTTCTATTTTGACGTTGCATCATACAATATATCTAAAACATGAACCAGGATTTTTCAGAGTGTAATTTTTTTCCAAGAAGTTTTGAAATGGCCCAATTCTCGTAAGAAAGCCCTAAATGAAATAACCTGAGATAGCAATAGGAAACATGAATATACAAATTAGTTAAAAGCATGGGTAAACAACAACAAAAGTTGTCGAATTTGGCTATCCTTTTCAGATAAGTTGCATTAAGTATAGTATATTAGCAAACAATGATCTCACAACAGTACAAAAACTTTCAATTTTGGCATTCTTTTCAGATATTAAGTTGCATTAAGTATAATATACTAGCAAACAATGATCCCACAACAATTATAAAAATTACTCAACATTATAAATTTATCATGTCATTCATTTAAATTGAATTTGAGTGGGTAGGATTCCATTTTTTCCTCTCAATCACCCAACATAACCCAATTGACAATTTATATGATAAAGTTATTTTCATATTATATTAACTTTTTGTTTAAGATAAAAAACATTTAATAAGTGAATGAGGGAAATGTATACCCCAATTGAAAATTTATAGGATAAATTTATTTTCATATTATATTAACTTTTTATTTAAGGTAAAAACTATTTGATAAGTAAATGAGAAGAATGTAAATTTATATGGAAAATAAAAGAAATTATAATTTTATGTTAAATTATGAAATATATCATGATAATTTCGTTGAATTAAATGGTTAAAATATTGGTAATGTGCACATGTAAGAAAATTTTTTAACCCCTATTTTATTATAAAAGTCATAAAAATTAATTCTATTTTCAACAATAAAAATATCTATAAAAATATATTAATTATCTCCACTTTTTCTCTTTTTATCTATATAAATTTGTCCTTATAAATCTACTAAAATTTAACTTTAAACTTGGTCTTTAACTTTTCTCATCTCTAACTTTAACTTTTATCATTTGTATAATCCTTTCAAATCTTATGAGGAAAAATTCCCCACATAGTTTAGCTTTTCATTTAAATTGTATAATTCATTTTTTATTTAAATTAATTATACATGTAAAAAAAATATGTTATCTTTGCTCATAGTGTTGATAAATATCATTATTATAAAATGTACATAAATAATGGTTTGATATTCATTTCAATATGGTTATTTTATTTTACTATTTAATAATTTGATATTTATTTGGTTTTTCAACGTTAGTTATTTTATTTTAATTTTTCTATATATGTAAATTTTAAATTATTATTATTATTTTGAAGTTCCTACATACATGAATTCAATATATATAGAACCCTAACTAATCCAAATACAATTTACAATTTTATAACTTGAAAAACATTTTAAAAAATATTAATTTGAATACAAGCAGACAAACAAATTATATCTGTAATAATTTTGGAAATAAAGCACCAGGAATTTTAATGAAAAAATAAAGCAAAAAAAATCATTACTATATCATGAAATATAAAAATATTGAAATCCAAAAAACATCCCTATTCATTTTATAAAATATAAAAATTTTAGGAATATAGGAAAATATTTTCCTAAGGAAAAAAGTATATAGTTGATAGTTGTCATTCCCTCCCATATAAACACAAACAAATGCAGAATTAATCAAAACTATATCATGATGGCATTGTTCAAATCCTATAATTGTGCAAAAACAATCCATGTGTGTTATTTCAGGCCTACTAAATACCATGAATAAGCTTCTTTCAAATATATATAGTTTGTCTGGAAAGTACATGAATGATTCATTATCGTATTCGCCATGCGTTTACTTCAAATACAAAACATATTAAAAGAAATCCCTGCATTACAGCGCCTGACCTTGTCCATCCTACTGTATTTAAGCCCCCCAAAGGTTCCCAGGAGTTTCGAGGATTTACCAATTCTTTGCCTTCTTTGCAATGAGCAGGAATGTACAAAGAAAAGTTGTGTACCTTCAGTTTACGGCAATCCAACTCCCGCTTAACACTAATAAATAAAGATCCCCTAAAAGCTCCGAACCTGTCACAAAGTTCAACAATTTCTTCCACTTTACAAACTCAAGACAAGGCCACAGTACAAACCCAATTAAAACTGCATTGATACTGGCAGCCATCACTTTAAAAGAAACAACTGCTAACACCCAATAACAACGAAGGTATTAGATAGAGGAGAATAAACCCAACAGTTCCAAGAGGAACTTTATAGGGACGAGAAAGTCCCGGCTTCTTGATTCTTCATCATATAAA
Source organism: Pinus albicaulis (assembly GCA_034641835.2). Taxonomy (NCBI): domain Eukaryota; kingdom Viridiplantae; phylum Streptophyta; class Pinopsida; order Pinales; family Pinaceae; genus Pinus; species Pinus albicaulis. The sequence continues at coordinate 708,302,591 of CM076578.1, forward strand.
GGCAAAAAACTCTGCAAACATACCAAAGCAATAGAGATAATTCTCAGCTGCTACAATTTCTTGAAAGTTCAATTATGATAGTACAAGTACTCCTGAAAAAGAAAACATAACAAGAGCCTCTGGAACACTCCATATTAATGGAAAAATGAGAAACCCGAAAAGAGCTAGAAGAGGACCTCCAGCCCTCACAAAATGTTCTACACGAAAACGTCCACCTGAAACTTCATAGAATATCAAAAACACAAGAGCCACAACACACATCTTCTGATTAAGACACTCAATCTTCCAAACCTTGGGTGCAGCCCCACATGAGACAGTATCTTTTGAACTTAAAACCTCATCCATTTTAAACTTTTAAACCCCATTTTAAACCTGACGGAGAAACATTAACTCCCTTTTTTATGCTTCCTTCAATTCCTTGGTTATCTGATTTTCAGGCTCGAGTATTGCAACCATGAATGAATTACGTATTTCCTCTTCTGGTAAACCCATCTAAAAAAAATTGAATATTTCCTGCTTCCAAAAAAAAGTCATGCAAAACCCTCTCCCAGTTTATCAAAAATCGACTCTTGAAATTACATTTAAAATAAGAATGAAATGCGTGAAATGAAATTGATGGAGGGATTGATTCAGTAGAGTAAATATAATAAAATACTTTGAATGATATGGGCACGATATCTTACGGAGTTATGGAGATTTGCCCGGAGCTGCAACAATCAAAGTATGTATTTTTTGCCTCTACGCTAGATATGTAGTCACCACAGTGGCTTTCCAGAAAAAGTGCTCCTTTTTGTGCAATTTACCTGTTGTTTACACAATAGTTTATCATAAGTATATTCTACAGAAGGGTAAACTTAATATTTATTAGGGTTTAGGGTTTAGAAAGTTAGTTAGACAGTTAGCTTAAATGAAGGAGGGTAGATTGAATGGCTTAAAACATTACATTTTATTTGATGGTGCAAACATGTACATGGTGGCAACTGGGGGAGTTGTTTTCAAATAATACACTTTACGACATAACTAGTTTTAGTGTAATGAATGCTTCACAATTAGTTCATGTATCCCCAATGCTACCTTAAATTTATTAGAATGATTATTTGCAAAGAATATAATTCCACATCCTTCACATACAACAAGATCCCCTTTTGATACCCCATTTCAAAAAAAAATCTCAGAGAAAACTCTTATCAATTTATTCTCTAAGCACTATCCATAGTAAGTTTTCTTCTTTACCCTATGGGAAATGTCTCAATATGATAAGCCCATTGGTTGCATACATTATTGTAGAAATGTTTTAAAAAAAAAATAAAAAAATGAAAGATTCCCAACCAAATTATAAACCCCAATTATTATTTTTACACATGAAACATAACTGTAGACATTTCACTTTATTTTATATTATTATATTTTGTCTCACACAAAACAAATATAACATTTAATTATTATCAACATGAATTGTTTCAAATATATAATTTGTTTTCAATTAAATAATTTATTTTAATGACATTTATAATGATAATTTGAAAGAAATTTGTTGTTTTAAATGATAATATATTGAATTAAAGCAAATCTAAAGGAAACATGAAGTGTGAAAAGATCAAAGTTTCAAAGAAAAAATATTAACCTACAATAACTCATTTAGTTTAGCAAAACTAAAAAGTAATCTTATTATGACAACTATTAATGTAACTTAATTTTGTTTTATATTTTGATTTTTAACATTACATTTTATAATTAAAGGATATACAAATATTATTTACAAATGAGTTTTACAAACTTCTATAGCCATCAAAATGAGTTTATCCAAAAAGATAACAATTGATATCTTTATATTTTTTTTTTCATAAATATTTCTAATTATTTAATAAGTCACTAACATTATTTATGTTTATTATAATAAATTGATATACATTATTATTTTAATACACATGTTTATTTTGTAATATAAATTTCAAAATTTTAATTTAAATATCACTAATTATAAAATAGATAGTAAATATTTAATCTCTAAAAATATGTTAGAATATTCATAAATTAAAAGTTGAGATTTATCTTGAAACTATTTATATCTTTTTGTTCTTTTAATTAAATTAATATTTTTTGAAAATGACCATAGCATGGTATTGGTCCATAATAATGTAACAAAATCCATTTATAAATTCAGATTCTACATGACAAAGTGATGTTAAATCTACATGGTTAAAATTTTTGTTGCAGGTTCCTTTAAATATATTATTCATATATTAATTTCTTTTAATAATAATAATAATAAAAGTAAAATTTTATGTTTTTTTTCTTTTAAATTTTAGCACGTGAAATGAATTTTGAGGTAAGTGTTTGATGTCTATCAACACTTATTAACAATTTAATGTAAGTGTTTGATGTCTATCAACACTTATTAACAATTTAATTTATATGGTCATTCTAGTTTACTTTATAAATAAGCATATGCCTCATTATCATTTAAAAATGACCATATATTATTCAATTAAATTAAGAGGAATCACTTTATAAATTTATAATTGTAATTAAGCTATAATTTTTTATTAAGATTAAGATGAAATATTATTACAAAGTATATCATGTCATGAATTCATAAACACTATTTAAATTGAATTGAATTTTATTTTTATTTATTAATTTTAAAATTATTTTAATAATAAATATAATAATTTAATTTTAAATTTACAGTTGTTTTTGAGATAAGGGATTAATAATTTAATTAAAAAGAGTTTATAAAGTTTAAATGTAACCTCAAATTCTAGTTTATGATTTTTTTGTTTATTTATCCATTTATTCTATCTAGATGGATATGGGTACATGTACATATACATATGCATATTTACATAAAGAGACACCCTAATCAAAATATATAGATGAATCAATTTGTTCTCTTCATACCTTGTCAATTTGTAATCTTACAAAAATGTGTTTGAAATATTCACTTTTATATAAACATTATTCATTACATTTAAATCAATTTTTTTTTTTTGGTTACTTTTAAACCCAAATCACAATAAAATCGCAAATATCTAATCAAGTATCAAAAGTCAAAAGTCAACAAAGTATTATTTGTTATACATACATTTAATTAGAGGAATTTTGAGGTCTAAAATAGGCCTTCTAAGTAGAACCAAAATAAATTTTTTAAGAACCAATATGATTAAAGATGATGATGTCAACCATGGGAAATGAATCACCAATTTTAGAGTAAAAAAGTAAAAGGTTTAAAAAATAATAAAATAATAAAACTATTTTTTTCAACTTATCTCCCTAATTTTTTACTCAAATTTCGAGTGGAATTACTTGTTGGATGCAAAATTTAACTCCTCATCCAATGAATACCCATGTTGCATATTTTCGATGGATTCTACTACACAAAAAATGAGAAATACATGAAAAACGTGATTTCAATCACGTTTTTCATGTATTTCTCATTTTTCGTGTAGCAAGGCCCATCAAAAGTATGCAACATGAGTACTTCTTGGATGATGAATCAAATTATGCATCCAACCGAGTGTTTACGCTTAAAATTTGAGTAAACCCATACGAAAGATAAGTTGAAAATATGAGTTTAAAAAAATATTTTTTTCTTTTTTTCCCTTCTAAAATTTGATGATGTAATGTAATCTTACTTTTTTTTGTTTCTAAATTAGTCTAAATTCTATTAGTGTAACAAAAATATTACATGGAGGCACCGGCCTCGTAGTGCTAGCCCAAAATTATGGCATAATCAACAACAAAAAGCTGGGAAATGGATCGCTCGCACAGGGGAAACCAAAGTCCGGACACAATAAAAGTTTGCTACCGCGCAGGGGAAACCAAACGATTATACCGTAGAGGAACAGTGGTTTGAAAGTTCAACAAAATTAACAACATTACATAAAATCTCGAAGTAGACTCGTAAGAATGGGAACCGGGAACAAAAAACCCGATAAAACTTGACATGCTAGGTGTCATTAGGAGTAGATGGAGTTTCTTCAACTATCGGGCACTGTAAGCATCCATGTCATCTTCCGCATCTTGCTTGTCACCGATATTGTCTTTCTTGTTCTTGAAACACCCATATGTGGTGTGGCCCCTGTTCATGACTACTTCCGTTGTCCTGTTCATCTCTACTTCCCCGGGTGCCTTCCGTTTCATCGCCGCTTCCCGAGTTCTACCACGAATAGTGCCCGATCGCCTTGTTTGTTGGCGATATTCGTTTCCCGAGCAAAACCTTTTTTCTTCATATCACCGTGGGCGAATTCTTCGAGTTTGGAGAATCTTCTCTAAATGCCACAAAGATAGTCGCAATTATACATGGATGGTCAAGGATGCATCGAAATTGAAATTGGGCAGACCGATTGGGATGCGTAGAAGAAGCAAAGGTAGCGGTGATCGGGGGAGCAACATCATCTAGCCGAGTACTCGCAATGTGAACCCGCCCCGACTACTTCAAGCAGCCCTGGGATAGCGACCAATAAATTGAGTCGACGAAGGGGAGGACGAGTTAGAGAGGGACGAGGATGGAGGGTGTAAAATTTTGCCTCTGCTACTACCCCTCATGCAACGCATCCTCCGGCATAAACGAGGCATATTCACCCGGGCTAAATTGAGTCGGCGAGAAGGTGCTAATTCAAAGAAAGGGTGGGCAATGGGAGCAGACGACTCAACAATTAGAGGCTCGGGAAGAAGATTCAAGGGGATTTTACGGGTGGGTAGAGAAATCAAAAGACGAGGCAACTCGGACTGCGAGGCTTTAGAAAACACTCTGCGAGAAATGGGCACCAGCCCCCACCTCTATACAACACAAAATATGGCATCGTCTCCCCTGTGGTCATGCGCGAGCTAGGCTCCACAACAACAGGGAGACAATTGCATATCGTGAGGAATCGGAACGAGAGGTAAAACCGCCTGTGGAAGCCATGTTAAGGAGCGAAACGACGAAGCCTCGACCAATGAGCCGCATTAATGCACAATTAGGAGTGGTGGTGGCTCGATTTAGTGTAAACATGATGAGGGCGTGGGTGGCCATGTGACAAATCCACTTTCCAAACCACAACTCTGCCTCAATGTACCCATTGCATTAAACACTCGCATCCGGGAAATGTAATTTTACTTTATTATTTCCTCTCGTTATTTTATAATTTCCTTAAGAGGCCCATTTTAGACCCCTGAAATTCCTCAAATGCACCTTCTATTCTTAAATCCAAATCACAATAAAATCACAAATCTCTAATCAAGTATCAAAAGTCAAAAGTCAACAAAGGGTTATTTGTTATACATACATTCACTTTCTATTCTTAAAAATACGTGGTTGAAATATTTACTTTGCTATAAAAATTATTTATTACTTTGAAATACAAATTGTTTATTTCTTTTAAATTCAAATCACCATCAAATCACAATAGTCTATGAAGTTTTAGCTGTAACATCCTTTTTTTCACCCTCTTGTAAATATTATTTTGTACATAGTTATGTAAGCGATGTAATTTAAGAAGAATTGTAAAATATTATTATATTGAGAGTGGACACGAATAAAAAAGTGTGTGGAGGAGAAGTTGTTGGAAGGCTTGCTTTGGAAAAGAAACCTATGATGGGGTCCAAGAGGTAGAGTGACATGACACGCCAAAAGGGTGACACATGGAGGCATTGTGTCATAGTGACAAGAGCCACGGTGGGGGTTGCAAATGATGTTGCAACACCATATACTCTGGTCAAGGGTTTCATGCTACAATTCCTTGCTGGTGTGGCAAGGGTTTAATTTAAAAAATTTAAGTGTAATTTTGGATCATATATCAGATTTAGACAAAATTTGTATCATTGGAAAACTCTGAACAAGTTAAATATGATGGTATAGCCCAAAGTTAATTCTGCTAAAATTGGGAGAAGAAAAAATTATGTAAACTCACATCTATGATGAGACCGTAGAGGTTGGGTTAGGGAAAGTAACACCAATTTGAACTGGGTTATACAAAGAAGTGGGAGGGAGTGTTATAGAGTGGTATCAGAGCCTCCGAGTTCAACACTTGTACATGATGGGATCAAGACATAGGAAATGGAGATCCATATATAAAGAAAACAAAAGTTGCGCATATACAAAAGTTGCTCATATACGAAAAATATGCGCATATATGAAAAGTATGTGCATATTTACAAAAATTCGATTTCTGTATATGTGCATGTTCAATATAATATTTTGTATTTGTACAACTTGCATATGTGTGCATATATGGAAGCTACACATATACAAAAAATATTCTTGACTTCAACCTCTATATATGTGCAACTTCTGTATATGCATATATACGGAAGATATGTGCATATACGAAAGATATGTACATGTATGGAAGTTACACATATACAGAAGATATGAGTTGCACATGTACATCTTTTGTATATGTGCATGCATTCTATGTATGCAAAAGTTGTATATGTGCATGCATTCTATGTATGCACAACTTTTGCATAATATGTGCATGTCTTCCATATACGTGCTTCTTTTGTATATGCACATATATTCCCTATCTGTGCTTCTTCCGTATAGGTGCATATAAAAAATTTATGCACATATACAAAAGTGGGGCATATATGGAAGATATTATATATCTTATGCGCATATACATAAGTGGTGCATATATGGAAGATATTATATATTGAAGATGTACATATATAAAAGGTGCACATCTTTCATACATGCACAAATTTTATATATGAGCATATCTTTTGTATATACTCAAATTTCATATATGCGCATATTTTCCGTAAATACCCATATACATAATATACACATATACAAAATGTGCGCATATATGGAAATTGCACATACATGAAATATATGTACATATACGAAAGTTGCACATATATAGAGATTGTTGTGTATGCATATTAAAGAAGTTGCACACAAATTCTATATATGCTCAACTTTTGTATGTGCATATATGGAAGTTGCGTATATATTAAAGTTGCGCATATAAGGAATATATGTGCATATACATAAGATATGTGCATATATGGAAGTTGTGCATATACAGAAGATATGTGCATATAGGGAAATTCGATACATACAGAAAATATGCGCATATGGGGGTTGTCATATATGCATATTATGGAAGTTGCACACTACTTTTGTATATATGCAACTTCCGTATATATAGCTGGACCAATTTTGAATACAAATACAATATGAATTTAGACTTGTGTTTATGACAATACCTTCATTGACTTTTAAATTCATGATGTTGATTTTATGTTATATTCTATCAATGTTATATTATATACTTACCGAGTGATGAGAGTATATAAGGAGGTTGAAGTTGTGCACAACTTATGTATATATGCATATATTGAAGTTGTGTATATACGTAAGTTGCACATATCTTCTGTATATCCACATGTACAAAATTTGAACAAATATAGAAGTTCTGTGTAACTTCGGTAATATACATACACAAATCTCTATATATGCGCAACTTCCATATATGCACAACTTACATATATGTGAAACTTCTGTATATGTGCATATCCTCTGTATATGCGTATCTTATGTATATGCACATATACAAAATATATGCACATATATGAAAAAAGCGCATACACGAAAGATATGCACATTTACAAAACTTGCACATATAATTTTTTTTTTTTGCATATATGGACATGTGCATAATAATCAATTATATGTGCATGTGCAACTTATATATATATGCATATATGACAACCTGTATATATTTTGTGCATATAATCAAGAAGTGCATATATGAAAAAAACACATATACAAAATACATGCACGTATACAAAAGTTGTGCATATATGAAATACATGCGCATATACGAACCTTGCACATATATAGAGGTTGGATTTTTTCACAACTTCCATATATGAGTATACACATAAGTTGTACACATATCGAAGATATGCACATATGTGGAAGCTGTGTATATATAGAGGTTGAAGTTGTGCATGAGTATGTTCATATATGGAAGATATGAAGTTTCCCATATATAGAAGATATACACATATATGGAACTTGCGCATATACAGAAGCTATGTGCATATACAAAAGTTGCGCATATACAAAAGTTGCGCATATACGAAAGATATGCGCATATAAGGAAGTTGCGCATATATAGAATATATGCGCATATACAGAAGCTATGCATATATGGAAGATATGTGATAGAAAAGATGCACATATATAAAAGTTGTACGACTTCCGTACTTGCACATATTTCGCACACGTACAACTTCTGTATATGAGCATATCTTTTGTATGTGCACATATCTTTTATAAATGCACATATCTTCCGTAAATACACATATCTTCCGTATATGTGTATATTTTTTTTACATGCACATACCCATGAAAAAATTTAACCTCTATATATACACAGTTTCCACATATGTGCACAACTTCTGTGTATATGCATATACAAAATTTGTGCATATAAAGAAGTTTTGTGCATATACAGAAGGTATGCACATATACAAAATTTGTGCTTATACGAAATATATGTGCATTTACGACATTTGCACATATACCGAAGATATGCGCTTATACTGACGTTGCATAGAAATCCGACCTCTATATATGCGCTGGTTTCATATATGCACATGTCTTCCATATATGCATAACTTCCGTATATGTGCATATCTTCCGTTTATGTGTTTCTTCTGTATATGCAATTATTTAATATAGGCACAAAAGATATGCAGGTTTTTGTATATGCATATATAGAAGAAATGCGTATATAAAGAAATTTCACATGCTCAGAAGATATGTGCACATACAGAAGATATGCACATGTCCATATATGCACAAATTATTTATATGCATAACTTTCGTAAATGTGGATATCTTTTGTATATGCGATTTTTCCATATATGCGCATATACAAAATATATGTGCATATATGAAAGATACACATATACGGAAGATATGCACATATACATATGCTACACATATACGGAAGATATGCACATATACGAAAATTGCGCATATACGAAAGATATGCACATATACAAAAGTTGCACAAAACTTCTACATATGATCAAATTTTGTATATGTGCCTATACAAAAGATATGCGCATTTATGGAAGATATGCGTATCTTACATATATACGCAACTTCCATATATATGTATATACAGAAGCTGTGCACAACTTCAACCTCCTTATATACTTAGCTTCAGTAAGTATATACTATAAAATTCATAAAATATAACATCAAATCGACATCATGAATTTAAAAGTCAATGATGATGTTGTCATAAATACAAGTCTAAATTCATGTATTTGTATTCAAAATTGGTTCAAGTATACATTTTTATTTTTTATAAAATGGAACTTTATTCCCAACATAGATAATTAAATCTCATGCCCATAAATGACATAATGGAAAAATGGCATCATGATTGATCTAGAATATGGGTCTATAAGTCACCCTCGCCCCTCTTGGCACTCCCAAGTGCATTTCTAAATTGATATTGCCGGAAAAATTACATTAATCAATTAGTTGTAAAAAACAAAATGCATAACATTAATTTCATGTACATGATACATTTACATCAATATCATGTACATGATATATGCTCTCTTCCAGGGAAAATTTAAAAAATGAAAATTTATCTTAAAGTTTAGAAACCTTAACGAATCTTCCTAGTTCCTAATATGTAAACAATAAAATGATAGGCGATATATTTGTAAAAGTATTTAAATTTCAAATAATTTTATATTTATATCTATAAAATATTGATGATTTTTAGTGTAAAAAAATAATTCCATAAATTTTGGGTGAATCATTTTTTAGAAAATATGGAAATTAGTGAATCTTTTTTTTTGAAAAAATGTGGAAAATTAGCCCACTTGCGAATATTAGCACCTAAATTTTTTCATGTTCTCTTCATGTACATGATACATCTATTATTATAAATAAGCAAAGTTCCATGGTAATAATATGTTCGTCCATGCATTCAACGTCGGGTAAGGTATAAATATAAAAGTAACTCAACATGCAAACCTAATAATTTGTAAATAGAAAAAATAAATCCATTCTAACTACATTCATCAAAAGTAATGTCACATTGATAGAATATAACACCAAATCCATATCATGAATTTAAAAGGTAATGAATATGTTGTCATAAACACAAGTCTAAATTCATGTATTTGTATTCAAAATTGGTCCAACTATACATTTTTCTTTTTTACAAAATGGAACTTCATTCACAACATAGATAATGGAGGTTTAGGCCCATAAATGACATAATGGAAAAATGGCATCATGATTGATCTGGAATATGGGTCTATACGTCACCCTCTCCCCTCTCGGCACTCCCAAGTGCATTTCCAAATTGTTATTTTTGCAAAAAATACATTAATCAATTAGCTGTAAAAAATGAAATGCATATAATCAATTTCATTAATTAATGATGCGATTTTGATCAATTACTCATTCTCACCGTAAATATCCAAGGAAATGGAGAAGATTGCCCTTAAATGTAGAAGCACTTGGTGATGGATATAGGTAGGGTTCAGGGGTGATGGATAAGGGAATGCTGGAATTGAAATAGGAAAAAGGTAGTGGGTGTGGGCATTGATACACCCCCACCAGTTGTACGATAGTGGGAATCACCATAAGGCGGGAAATCACCTAGGGGGAGAAATTAGAATGTTAGGGGTGGATGATTGAAACAATGAGAATTGTGGATGACTAAAGGGTAGGGGTGACCATTGGGAAGGTTTTGGAGAAATGGTTATAGGCATGGAATAATTTATTAAGGAAAAAGGTTATGGGTGTGGGCGACGATACATCTCCATTGGTTGTACAATAGGGGGAAGCACCCTTAGGGATGAAATTGGGATGCTAATGGCTGGAGCAATGTTCCCAATGCTAGATCTTTTTTCAGTAACATGTTCATCAAATAATTGAATTTGACAAGTTGGAACTTTGTGAGATGTCGTTTCCTCAAATGTAACAATAAAAAAGTTCATACAGGTATGCAAATGTATTGAAAATTATAATATATCACATTTCACGCAAAAAAATGCATAACAAATTTCCATACCAATTTTGTATATAATAGAATGTTGCACTAACTCAGGCATGTGGTCCACATTTTTTTTTTTTAGAAGATAACTCCAATTGTTCATCCATGCTTTTTTTTGCATGAACTCATCCAACCCTTTCAAATTGTAGTTTATCTTTCCCTAATTTCGACTTGCACCCACATCATCTTTTCTTATTGACTGGGCTCAAGAAACTATGTTTTCTCTTGGCAGTGATCTTGGATGGAGTTATAGTATTGAAAAGTATTTTTTTGTATTCTTGACATGTTTTTTCTACCAATTCGTTCAATGCATATGCATGTTCCAAATTTGTAGGTGTTATGGATCTCAATTTCTCATGAGTTGATGAGTTAACACGTTTCATCTCATCATCTTCAGAGACTGCACTATCTTTTCATACATTGGTTGATTCAACATTGTATAATAAATTCTCTAAATCATCAATGCTTGTTTCATTATGATACTTTAGATTGGGAGGGGAATCAAAGCATGGTGGAACCTTTGCTTGGATTTCTGGGCCCAATGTAGGTGTTTCATTCAAATCAAATAAAATTATAGGCCTTTCTGTAGTAGGATTAGTGACACTAGGTAGTACATTTTCACCCAAAATAATATTACTCACCAACATCTCAACTTTCAATACATGCTTACAGATATTTCTATTTAGGTCCCAATTGCAATTACAGAAGTGTAGACTAGAACCCTTATATATGACATTGTACAAAATGTCACGAGTATTCTTATTTTGGCTATGAACCCAATAATCATTGTTACTCTTTTCATTAGACACACAATCTTCATTTCGGATTTGGTTAGCTCTACACTCGGATGAATTCAATCGTTCTTGATTTTTTATGGGTTGTACAAAACCAAATTCTTTTAAACGTTGCATATGATTGTAATATAAACAACCTTTATCAACAACACATAGATTAATCAATCAACTCGTCTATGGCATGCATTATTCTTCTCACTTAGGTACCTTTCCTTGATATACCTATGGTAAGATTCAATTGCATTGTTTGTATCTTGATTGGAATGTGGAAAATTTTTGTATGCTTTTTCCCACATATCTGTAGAAAGAAATTTATTAGTTATTTATTAATAACTATACATATGACATGAAAAATAGAGTCAATAAAACCACCAACAAGAAACTTACATATTTTGTTGTTGGCTAACTAAGTGGTTTTAAAATATTCCAAAAACTTTTTATGTTCGCTGAATTCTTCAAATAAGCTTTCAACTGCCTTTTTTTACAGATTCATCATCTTGACATGTGTGCATGATTTCTCCTAAAGTAAGAAAAATGCAAATTTGGTATTCCATTCCATGGACCTTATTTCCAACATTCTTTAACCATGCACGACAGACATGCCACACACATAATAATATTGTACAGTTGATTGAAGACCTGGAATAACATAACTTTTAGAGAGAATATACATTAACGATATTTTTTATGCCTTTGATAACTTGAATAAACACATCACCTTAATGCTTCAATTTCAGCAGTAACATCATTTATAATGAAGGCTTGAACATGCCAATCTGGTCATTCTTTCTTTCCAATGGAAAATAAGGTCAACATCCATTTAAAAAAATCAGCTATAGTATTGCGGGATGATATCACCCAAGCTACTGGAACCCCATTGTGATGTTCGTCGAAAAAAATTAAAGTGTAAAGTTGATAATACATTACAAATAATGTGCATAATTATAATTATATAAGATACATGCATTAATATGAGATTGAATAAATGAATCAGGTTTAGGATAAATATGTACTCACCCCATACTTATTTGTACTAAATGTTGAATCCATTGAGATAATATTATTGTGAGAGTATTTTAGCATCATTGAGACATACACTTTGTTTTTATGCCTATGATAAAAGGGATGTTTTCAACAAGATCTTATTTCTGGTAGAAGAAAAAACTCTTAGGGTTTTCCTTAAACCAACATTCTACACTGTTTGGATCACTTTGATCTTTAAAATACTCTAGCCTTATGGTATGTTTAATATATCTTGTCTTGTCATGTATTTATCTCGAGATATCCTTGTGTACAACTCACCAGATCCATCCTTCACATTAGAGATGAACTTGTCCCATATCATTGAAACATTAAAACCTGTCTGAATAAAATGTTGGAAACTATATCGCATATCCCTTGTTAAATGTGGTGCATAATTGAATCTCATAGGCTCACCGATTGCATCTTTCCCATGAAAAACAACATTAGATTGATCAATATGCCTACATGCAATATATATTATTACAAAATCATATGGTCTAAGTTGAAGTCGTCGCACAATGAAGTGACATTGGCAACCAACTTTAATACTTTCATGTCGATTGTGGTTTTTATTTTGATATGAGGGTGCACTCATAATTTTATTTTGTGACTCTGAACCATATGCACACTAATAACTATATGTAAAAAAATTACAACAAATTAGATATAACATTTATGGATATTGAAATAATTATACATATATTGAAAAAATATATAGATTCACATAACATACTCTAGATATGTTGAAAAATATGTGTGTTTGATATCATCTACATTTTTACTTTGATGAGACTTAAGAAGAAACTGAGTGGGTGCCAATTCATTTGATTCCTCTCCACTTATAAAATCATCAAGTCGACAATATGGAATAACTGCAACTTGGTCCCCATCAACGTCTGTCCATGTAAGTCTTCGACTAAAAATAGGATCATATCCTTCAGGTCTTCAACTTCCAAATTGTTAATTTTCTCCGAGTTAGTCATTGTTTAAATACTTATACAAATTGCATTGAAAATAATTTAGTTTGAGTAAATATTATGGTCTTGATTAATGTATATCACTAAGCATGGAAGTCTCACTTTTAGGTAAATATTTTATAATTTTTAGGTAGACCACTTTGGGCTTATGTAATATTGAGGGGATCTTATATGACATTGTGCAATAAGAAAGATCATAAGATATTGGTTCATTAATAAACTTAGATATTTCTGACAAATTTCGACTAACCATGTATGGAATGTAAGTCTTTGTGGAGGTGGTGAATTACCAATTTTATAGAATAGGATAAGGACCATGCAAATCAACTAGCTCAGAAATCCAAGACTCACTAAACCACACCTCATTTTGAAATCTAGTTCCTATAGCTGAAAAGCCAAATACTATAACCATAATCCATAAAAATAAAGGGTAGAACCTCTCACCAAATCAAAATTGTGTGGAACCAAATAGTTTATCATGTAAGCAACCGGGGGCGTATGGGTCTCTTCACATTACATGCCCTGTAATATGACTATTATATTTACTACGTGCCTCCATAAATAAGAGATACATGTTTTTTTCTTTCATGAGAAAATTAGGGATGCGATAAAGGCCCAACTTATCATTGATAATCAAGTCCCTTCTCTTTTGGTACTAATGGATTGATTTGCATATATCTTGATCAAAGAATTATTCTCCCTTAAAGCATGCAAGAAGTTAACCCTAGAGAGGTATTGGATGCTGATTTTTGTGTACCTTGGGAGGTACTCCAAGCCCTAGTGTTCGAGTGTTGGAGGTCAAAGCACCACAAGTAGGCTTGTGGGCTTGGATCCCAAGCTTGGGGTTTTGCACCCATCGGGATTTGGGACAACACTATGGGCACACTTTGACATGTGATGGATGAAGATGATAGAGGATGTCGAGATGATTCTAACGCATCGAAAATCATTGAATTATTAGTTTTCGAAGTGGAGTTATGAATTTTTTAAGGGTAAGTGGGCTAATTGTCGTAAGGAAACAAGTCAGCTTCACTTGTAGAGACCACATGGAAGGGTTGGACGTAAAACTAAGGACCATTATATAAAATTATGAGGAGGAGCCTCATTCCTAACCATCCAAGGGAGAAACACATTAAGGCACCTATAAAATTAGTGCGGATCTAGGGCATAAGGACAAAGATGCAAGGAGGCTGAGTTGGAGGAGGATATCTCTCCGTTTATATCAGTTACTTGGGAGAAAAATAATGCAGGTTTGAGGCATCACCGTGGAGGCTAGGAAGACCATTATGGCATGATTTTTATCCTATTATGAGTGTATCCTTCTTGATGAGAAGAGCCTCTCATACAAAGGTAATATAAGGTGTTTTTATGTGCTAAACATGTGCGGTTATATCTCTATTTTGGGCCACATGTGTAGCTGTAGTTACAACAAGTGTGATAGGTCTATCTAGTGGGCCAAGTGGGCTAGGAGAGCTTTTATACCCTAAACACAATATCTCCAAGCACAACACAAATAAAACAAGGGTGTTAACCCTTTCTAGGAGGTCGCGACCTTAGCTGTAGTAGGTCTCAAGATTACAGGAAGCCTTAAGGAGGTATCTTAGGCCCTACAATACTGTATTTGATGTCTGATGGGGTAACGAAGGTGGAAACAAGATTAAGTAAGGGAAAAAAATGATTTGAAGCAGTGGGTTAAGGGTGGTGGTTTTCTGTGACCAGTCTTTAGAGTGCACATAAATTGAGCAAAGAGGGAAACAACAATATGGTTGTAGATGGTCTCTTTATTGAAGGGTGAATTGCTATTTGGATGGGTGTTCTAATGTGGACAGAGTTATTGCAACCTATGGAAGGAGGCGGGGCTGACGTGGCATGTTAGAAGCCTTAACCGATGGGCAGTTTCCACAGTGAAGATTGGTGCCTATATTTGTGCAATAACTCCTCTATTGTAGAACAAAGGGCGGTTGATGAGAATTTTTTTGGCAACCAATAGAAGGGTCTCCTAGATGATTGGATGCCCTAGCTAGGTGTAGATGCTACAATGTGGACTTGGTCACTCGTGGACTGTTGGAGGGCAGCGTGAGAGTGGACCAAGTGTGAACATAGATTGAGCATTTATGGCATGTTGGACGATAGCATTACAGTGCCCAAGTTGGAGCTCGGTGTGCAACACCTTGATGGACAAAGGCAGTTACTAGAGTGGTAGTTGTTGGAGCTCAAGGGTTTGATCAGTCAACGACAGTTTGTGGATCCCAATACTTGTGTGTGGAGAAGGACTTCTACAACATATGATGGGTAGTCCTCCTAACACATGTTCATTATGGGAGATGAACATCTTGTAGTGATAGGTGGCAGCCCTTCGTGCGCTATGTTGGTCTTCATCGGAGTAGCGCAAGAAGACCATAGTGGGCTGAAGTCCTGAGTAATTGAGGAGAAGAAGTGGGTAGATTGAGAGTTGTTCAAAAGTGGAGCTGTGAACAACTAGACAAGAGTCTCGATGTGTTGTACCCTTGATGGACTAAGGCACAAATAGTGAGTAGATTGAAAACCGAGGTTCAATCGCCATATGGAATTGGAGCATTGATAGAGGCAAGAGCTATAGATCGGGAGCCGAATGACCATGTTGAGATTCAACAAGATGATGAGCTTAGTGAAAATCAGTGGCCTTCACTAAGTGGGCCCGCGAGCTATTTTTAGGTGCAAGTCTATTTTTAGACAGGATGATCATATTTCAGAAGTTGTGGGATGATATTTGTGGATGGTTGACCAAGTTGGAAAAATAGATGAAATTCTATTTTTAGAATATTGGGCGAAGTCTATTTATAGATCGTCAGTCTAAAAATAGATGCATGTCAATTATTATTAGCTCTTAATAATAATCCGACAATAAACATCAACTTATTCTCTTTGAGCACTTAATTTCAGTGAACAGATTGGGAAAATCAGTAGGTTGAAGGAATTACGCAGTTCCTAGGGTTTACTGGTGGTTCATGCATCAGGACTCAGTTAGAACTGAAGTGGCAAAGTTATGACAAAGTTGGAAGAGTAGTTACAAGAGTTGTTATTTAGTTTAACTCAGTTAACGGAGTTAAACTCAGTTGAGCTAGTTGTATCTATTCTAACTAAATGATACACTAGTGAGAGTGGAGTGAATTAATTAGTTAATTAATTCACAAATAATAACTCATTAATCAACTGAACAAATACAACAGTTAACTACAGTGCATGTCAGTTCCAGTGGAGACCCAGTGGAGAGATAGGTGAAAGGGCAAGATGGAATATTTGTTGTGACTATAGTGATGCATTGATTGCACCACACACACATAGAAGTTGCCAATGAGGATTGCGCAGTAAAGGTAAGGCAAATTCGAATTCATTCAGAGCTATTCTTCAGCAGGGATTGCACAGTGGAGGCAGGCTATCAGGTGGCAAGAAATTAGTGCATGGATTTGCATATTTATTATGATTAATGTGTGACGATTGATTGTACTGAGAGCTTGATGTACTAAGCTTTGTATGAGATTGTTACATGATCTCCATGATACATAATATATGATAGTTGGGGTTTTCAACTTTAGGCTTGCCCATTAAACAACTGTGTTATGTGCGATTGTTTTTATTGCTTCATGTGTTTTCAATTGAGTTTTTAAATTTCCGCAAAATATTAACAGTGGAAGGATTTTGTATTTAGCAAGAAGATAAATATTGTTAAATCAGGAGAATCTGGACATATACATGCATCTTGTATATAATTTCTACATGGTATCAGAGCAGTGTTAATTCTTTAATATTGCAATTGTGAAGAATTGTTGAGTTTGTACGGGTGGACAATTCAAATTTGCTTCATAAATTTTTTGGTGCAACAGTTGAGTATACATTGAAATGTCTTTCAATGGGTTGTGACTGGAGTATGCCCTTGATGGCAGCCCAAATTACAAAGCCTGGAAGGATAGGATGGAGGTGGTGCTGGAGGATAATGGACTGAAGGAGTTCATCGATAACGATGTTCCTAAGCCGAGATCTAGCGATGCTGCATTACTTGACGCATGGCAAAAGAAGATAACAAAGACAAGAAGAATTATGTTGGAAGGTGTGAAGGACCATATTGTGTCCAACCTTCATGGGAAAGCCACTCCATTTTCAATGTGGAAGGCTTTGACAGATTTTTTCCAACGCAGCAGCGACCAGAGGAAGTTGACGCTGAAAGATAAGCTCAGAAAAATAAAAATGGAGAAGGGCGACAATATTCCAAAATATCTCACGAAGTTTGTCCACTGTAGGGATGAACTGGGAAGTGTGGGGATTATTTTTGATGATGAATAATTGGTGATCTTGGCTCTCCTTGGGCTTCTGAAGAGTTGGCAAAGCTACAAAGACTCTGTCAATGGACGGGAGAAACTGACAGGATGGGAGCGACTTTGGTCGGATCTTGTGCAGGAGGAGATAAGGCAAAGTACCAGGGATGGCTCTTCATCAAAGAATGATGATGAAGAGAATTGCGCTTTGGCTGCCAAAGAAAGGAAGGGGAAGGGGAAGAAATCCCATCCAAAATCTGAAGCTAAAGGCAAGAAGTAGGATTTGTCCAAGGTGAAGTGTTTTCACTGTCACAAACATGGGCATTTTTCCACTAACTGCCCACAGAAGAAGAAGAACAAGAAGGTTGTTGGAGCTACAGCTGGAGAGCCCTTATCCTCGCAATTTGAACTTGATTTATCTTTGATCGCATGCTTGGTTTCAAGCTCAATGGGATCGGTGTGGTATCTTGATAGTGGTGCATCTTTCCATATGAGGTGAGACAAAGAGTTGTTTAGTGACTTGGAGGAGAAGGGTCTCCAAATGCATGTAGAGATGGGCGACGATGGTTGATACAATGCGACCAGCATTGGGACCATTACCTTTGAGAGGGAGCCAGGTAATCCATTTCTGTTGAAAGATGTTATGCATGTTCCAGGTCTGAAGAAGAACTTGGTCTCGGTTGCAATGTTGGAAGACAGAGGTTATGACGTTGTTTTCAGTAAGGGAAAAGCTTTCTTGCGACATAAAACAATGGGTCAAACCAAGAGGATAGGGATTCGAGTTAAGAATCTCTACAAGCTATAGGTAGATGGCTATACTGCAATGATGGGCAAAGCAGAAGAAGTGGTGAGTCGGGATGAGGGCGAATTATGGCACAAGAGATTGAGCCATCTTCACCATGGCGCTTTGAAGATTTTGCAGCAGATTTTTACTGGACTTCCCAAGGGTACTCTTGCACAGTCAGATTAGTGCAAGGGATTTACTATGGTAAGTTTGTGAAGACCACCTTTCATGAGAAGGAAAGCTATGCTTTGGTGATCCTGGAGAGAATTCACACAGACGTGTGTGGACCTTTATCGGTTGCTTCAACAAAAAAACATAGGTATTATGTTATATTTGTTGATGACTATTATCGTAGATGCTGGATCTTCTTCATGCAGAAGAAGAGCGAAACATTCTCAAAGTTCTGTGAGTTTAAAGAAATGGTGGAGAAGGAGTTGGGGAAGCAAGTGAAAGTTCTATGGAGCGATAATGGTAGTGAATATATCTCAGGCGAATTCAAAGACTTATGTAGAAAAGAAGGAATTCGAAGAGAACTCATAGCGCCTGATAACCCACAGCAAAATGGGGTCATGGAGAGGAAGAACAGAATGATCGTGGGGGCTGCACGAGCGATGCTGCATGACCAGGGCCTACCGATGCACTTATGGGTGGAAGCATGCAACACTGTGGTTTATGTGCAAAACCGTTGTCCTCGTAGAGTACTTGGCATGAGTACACCTGAAGAAGCTTTTACTAGTAAGAAGCCTGATATTTCTCATTTGAAGATTTTTGGCTCATTTGTTTACATTCATGTGACAAAGGACACCAGGAAGAAGCTGGAGCCCACTGCAGAAGTTGGGATATTTGTGGGGTACACAGAAACACCCCATAATTATCGTGTGTATTTGCCAGATAGTCGGATGACTATGGTGCGACGGGATATAAAATTCAATGAGGTGAAAGCCAAGAAGTTGTCGCTTGAGAGGGAGCTACACTTGCATGTAGAGGAGGAACTTCCTGTTCCCAAAGATGAGCCTCTAGATGTGGATCAGCCACAGGAGGAGATTCATGGAGTGGAGGAGTCCACTCATGCAAAACCAAACATCAGACAAGGCAGAAAGCGTACCACAGAAGCTGAGAGATTGAAGCTTGATGCGGCACAAAATGTAGGAGTCCCTACATCACAGTGCAGACAGACAGTCATCTGACCAATTTACTGGATACATGGCTCTTATGAGCAAGTGTGTCATGACAGAGCCATCTTCTTTTGAAGAAGCAGCGCAGGAGCCCACATGAGTAGATGTCATGGTGGAGGAGTATGACTCCATTGTCAGAAACAATGCTTGGGAGATTGTTCCAAGGCCGGTGGGTAAATTACTTGTAGGATCAAGATGGATCTACAAGGTAAAGCAAGTTACTGATGGGAGCGTCAAGAAGTATAAGGCAAGATTTTTTGCCTGGGGCTTCTCACGGATCGAGGGGATTGATTATGAAGAAACCTTTGCACCTGTCACACGGTATTCTTCCATAAGGACCATCCTTGCTCTCTCAGCACAGATGGGTTGGCACATTCATCAGATGGATGTGAAGACTGTGTTCCTTAATGGGATCATTGAGGAAGAGGTGTACATTGAGCAGCCTGAAGGATTTGAGATCTTCAGTAGCGATTCGCATGTGTGCAGACTCAAAAGAATGTTGTATGGGCTGAAGCAAGCACCACGTGCTTGGTACACACGGATCGACAACTATTTCACTGGACATGGCTTCACCAAGAGTGAGGCGGATGCAAACCTATACCAAATTGTGGTGGAGGGTAAGCTTTTAATCATTGTTCTTTATGTTGATGATTTAATACTAACAGGTGATGAGCAGTTGATACACTCATGCAAGGAAAATCTTGCAAAGGAGTTTGAGATGAAGGATTTGGGCATCTTTCATTATTTCCTTGGATTGGAAATATTGCAACGGGAAGGTGAATTGTTTGTGTCTCAAGGCAAGTATGCCCGAGAGATACTGGAGAAGTTTCACATGCAAGGCTACAAGCCTATCGACACTTCTCTTCCAGGAAATTGGAGGAAAGAGGATGCTACATCGGCAAAGGTAGTGGATGCCACTATTTATCGACAGTTGGTGGGTTCACTCATGTATTTAGTTAATACAATACTGGACAAATGTTATGCGGTGAACCAACTTTCACAAGCGATGATTAAGCCTACCAAGCTCTTTTGGAAGGCAGGCAAGCATGTCCTGAGGTATCTCAGGGGCACATCTGAGTATGGCTTATGGTACAGACAGACGGATGAGGTGAAGTTGCATGGCTTCACGGATGCAGATTGGGCAGGTAGCCCAACGGATAAAAAGAGCACATCAGGAGGGGTTTTCAATATCGGATCTACAATAGTTTCTTGGTACAATAGGAAGCAAAGATTCGTGGCTCTCAGTTCAGCGAAAGCATAATACATGGCAGCAATTCAAGCTGCATGTGAGGCTGTCTGAATGAGGAAGATCCTAGTCGGTTTTTTCGATTCACATTTAGATCCTACAGTGATACATTGTGATAATCAGAGTTGCATTAAACTCTTGATTAATCCTGTGTTTCATGATAAATCTAAACATATTGATATCTGGTATCATCATATTAGAGATTGTGTGTAGCAGAAGATCATGTTGCTTCAGTACATTCCTACGGAAGATCAGGATGTAGACATTCTGACGAAGGTGCTCGGCAGGAGAAAATTCGAATACCATAGAGGCAGGATTGGGGTGAAGGATAATCCCTATCTTGTTAAGAGGGAGTGTTGAGATTCAACAAGATGATGAGCTTAGTGAAAATCAGTCGCCTTCACTAAGTGGGCCCGCAGGCTATTTTTAGGTGCAAGTCTATTTTTAGACATGATGATCATATTTCAGAAGTTGCAGGATGCTATTTGTGGATGGTTGGTCAAGTTGGAAAAATAGATGAAATTCTATTTTTAGAATATTGGGCGAATCCTATTTATAGATCGTCAATCTAAAAATAGATGCATGCCGATTATTATTAGCTCTTAATAATAATCCGACAATAAACATCAACTTATTCTCTTGGAGCACTTGATTTCAGTGAACATATTTGGCAAATCAGTGGGCTGAAGGAATTACGCAATTCCTAGGGTTTACTGGTGGTTCATGCATGAGGACTCAGTTAGAACTGAAGTGGAAAAGTTATGGCAGAGTTGGAAGAGTAGTTACAGGAGTTGTTATTTAGTTTAACTCAGTTAATGGAGTTAAACTCAGTTGACAAGTTGTATCTAGTCTAACTGAATGATACACTAGTGGGAGTGGAGTGAATTCATTAGTTAATTAATTCAAAAATAATAACTCATTAATCAACTGAACAAATATAGCAGTTAACTACAGTGCATGTCAGTTCTAGTGGAGACCTAATGGAGAGATAGGTGAAAGGGCAAGATGGACTATCTGTTGTGACTATAGTGATGCATTGATTGCACCACACACACATTGGAGTTGCCAATGAGGATTGCGCAATAAAGGCAAGGCCAATTCGAATTCATTCAGAGCTATTCTTTAGCAGGGATTGCGCAGTGGAGGCAGGCTATCAGGTGGCAAGAAATCAGTGCATGGATTTGCAGATTTCTTCTAATTAGTGTGTGACGATTGATTGTACTGAGAGCTTGATGTACTAAGCTTTGTATGAGATTGTTACATGATCTCCATGATACATAATATATGATATTTTGGGTTTTCAGCTTCAGGCTTTCCGTTAAACAACTATGTTATGTGCGATTGTTTTTATTGCTTCATGTGTTTGCAATTGAGTTTTTAAATTTCCGCAAAATATTAACAGTGGAAGGATTCTGTATTTAGAAAGAAGATAAATATTGTTAGATCAGGAGAATCTGGATATATACATGCATCTTGTATATAATTTCTACAGACCGGGAAAGTACAGGGTACGTCCGAGAGGAGCTGAGGCAGTATGCTACAA
The DNA here is from genome assembly GCA_034641835.2 of Pinus albicaulis. Classification (NCBI taxonomy): domain Eukaryota; kingdom Viridiplantae; phylum Streptophyta; class Pinopsida; order Pinales; family Pinaceae; genus Pinus; species Pinus albicaulis. The sequence continues at coordinate 708,325,455 of CM076578.1, forward strand.
CCAGATTGTTAGAGTATCTTGTTTTGTATCTTGTACTAGTGGATGCAAGAGGGCGATTATCCATGGTACGAGAGCCATAGACTATTGTATTATATTGGTTTGATTAATATAACGAAGTTGGGCTGAGAATGTAAAAAATTGTCTATATTTTCGTTCATATGTGATTTACTTCTTTATATTTCCATTGTCCAAAGTAGTTCATGGTTGAGATCCTTAGTTTGGTAACGTCATTGATTTTAAGGCTCCAACCTAGACCCAAGGTCGTGGAAATTCATTGACTTTAGTATTAAGGCCAAAATAGTGTACAATGGAGTAATGTGAACCATATTCCTTACATTCTACAAATCCATCACCACCTTTGAAATTTGAAAACCAAAGTTGATGGAAGCCTTCAAAACTTTCCATGGCGCATAAGATCTAGCATGATTATTTATTGAAATTTCAAGAACCCAAACCAATGCACTTTCAATTAATCCTATAAAATCTCTAATAACCCCCTATCACCCACCAGCCCACTCTATAACAGGTTAATTAGTAAGTTAAGAAAATTAGTAGAGTTTTTAGAATTTTAATTGAATAATCAATAATTATTAGCGGTGGGGATTTAATTTTCGTGGAATATTCTAGAATATTTATGTATTTTTTTTGTCTTTTAAATTAAATTGTCTAATTAAAAAAAATGCCATACAACCAAGTGTCATATAAAACAAGTTATGGTTTTTGGTCATGTGGTATTGACAAGTCGTGATATTGTAACAAAACTTGTTTACATTAGCAAATCTCCATGGTAAAGGGAGTGTGAGTCTCCATGACTAAAAATCTTGTTACATGTTTTTTAAATGTATGTATGTTTAATTTATGTATTACTTGTTTTTTGGAATCAATAATAATAATAAAATAATTTAAAATAAAATTATAATTTAGTTAATTTTTATGTTTTTTAAAATCTTAATAATATGAGATATACTAAAGTAGGTTGTTTTGTTATTGATTATGAATTGATGATGTATATCAATATTTACTAGCCATCTAATTTATATTGTTGCACTAGTTTATTGAATTTTTCTAATCAAACATCTTTTTTCAAAAACAAGTTTTGGATGTAAACTTTTTACTTTAATATATATAGAGAAAGATATGTCTCCTTTTGAGAATTGTAGTCTTACTTTTGTCACTACATTTGATGAATTCAAAAGGCTATTTATTCAATATATCTATGCTTTTTTAAAATTTTGTTAGCTATATTACTTTCTCCACTTATAAATAAATGTTAAGAACATTGGTTTGGATACTAAGACATAAAACTTAATAAACCGTAACCAATTATATATCATTTAGTAACAAAATTCAAAATCTCAATGATTATTATTTACATTATAGTTAATAATAATAATAATAATAATTTAAAATAAAATTATAATTTAGTTAATTTTATGGTTTTTTAATCTTTACAATATGAGATTATTTATTTATTTATTTATTTTTTTCTGCATGAAAAACGTCTGGTTTATATAGATATACCAGCACAATGTTCAAATGTTTCCAAATTTTGTGCCAATTACAATTTCCAGTGTGCATCAAAATATACCTATTCTATATGCAATATACAATCCAAAAAGAAAATACACCGTTTGTCTAAAGAGATTCCTAGTGTGAGATCTTCCATAGTATTTCTGCTACTATGTGCCTTAAATACATCTGTTCACCTAGTTCATCAATCAGTGTGAAATATCATCTCGAGTACTGTCGAAATAATACTCTTACCATCCAGGACAAAACAGTCCTCGGTCCAAAAAATCTATAATTTTGTTGTTGGTGCTCATCACACGGACACCACCATCAAAACTCCATGCCTGAGAAGTTGCTCCTCCTCAGTAATGGCTTACAGTTCCGCTTGCCCGAGTTCCTGTAGCTTCATAGAGTTCATAGTGTATTTCCCCTATAGCTCCTTTCAATCCCCTTTTTAACAGTTGATCAGTTGTCGAGTTTTTCTCATGGTAAACATGTGTGAAAGTAATGCTGGCGAAGGTCCAAGCCAAATCTGATATCCTGTCAATCCAAGCTGATAGATGAATGGGAGCCATCTGATTTTTCTTATTAATATAATCAATTAACACTTTTGAATCCCCAAAGATCCAAATGGTATCAATGTAAAGATGTTTTGTAAACCACAAGAGGCCCCGAAGTGCCAATATCTCCGCCCTAGTGTTTGAGCCCAACCCCCCGTACCAATGAAGTTTGTAATGACATAACAGAGATATCAATAGCCAGGCACCACAACCGCATTTACCATTTTGTGGTGCACCATCGAAGAAGCCCGCTGGGTAATTTATTTAATGAGATCTCATTCCGATCGAAAGATCTTTGGAGTTTTTTTTTTGTATTTTTAAAGCCTCTCAGCTTTGAATTATGTGATTCGCAATCCATCCCGGTAAAGTGTTCTTATCCTCAAAAATTTTCTGATTTCTACTCTTCCATATGTTCCAGTGATATGCAAGAGGAATGATAAGAAATCTTCTACCTTTTTCCAGCCACCACTTTGTACATTCTTTTGCTGATTGATAATTCGAGTCTTGTATTTGGAAGTGATTACACAATAGGGACCTGAACTCAAATGAATAAACACAATTGTAGAAAATATTCTTATTGTCCTCTTCCCCCTGCATACACAAACAACAGATACCCGGACCAATCTTTCCTTTCTTCATTAAGTTCTTCCATGTTAAGTTTTTCTCCTTTCACACACACCATAAAAAGATTATAATTTTTATTTGTGTTTTTACCTTCCATAAATTGGTGAACCAGCATTCACCAAGTTGCCCATGTTGAAAATCCATGTTCACCAAATAAGTTTCTTTTATGATGATTTTTCCTTTTAGTATTCTGTCGCCCCAGACAATTGGGTCTCCTACAATTTTCCTGTACCATCCCATCCCTTTTGCTGCTTCCATATAAAACCTCCATTCATCCATAAAATGTCCCTGAATGTCCAGCTCAACTGTATAGTGCCATATAGGGATGTCATCCTGCCATGTTTTAATGAGTTGTGCAATGTAGAAAATACCTCTCCTATGCAAACAGTGAATTACCTGCTCCGTAAGTCTGGCATTCTTCGAGAAGCCTCTGATATTCCTCTCTCCTATCATGATTCTCTGGCCATCCCCAAAACTCCATTTAAGGTGATTTCTAAAAGCAAGTCAAATTTTGGTCAAGCTCCTCCAAATATGAAATCCTCTCTCAGCATTCCTCCATCCCATGAAGAAAACATCTTCCAGTTCAATATTTTTATAATATTTATAATGCATGATGTCTTTCCATATTCCATCATCATTTAAGCTTCTCCACAAAGACTTCATAAGAAGTGTTCTGCCAAATATATCTGCATTTAATATACCCCACCCCCCACGATCCTTGGGGAAAGTAAGCATTTCTCATTGGGTTAGATGATATTTCTTATCCCCATTCATACCATTCCATAAAAAATTAGTCATCGAGGTCTTTATCCTGTCTGTGATGGTAGTTGGTATAAGAAATAAATGTGCCCAGTAAATCGAGATCTGTTGCAGCACAACCTGAATGAGGATCAGTTTCCCTCCCCTGAAAAGATACTTATGTGACCACCCATTTATCCGCTGGTGGTATTTGTCTATTATCCAAAGCTAGTCTATGGGTGACTTCCCGTGAAAACGAGATCTTAATTCTTGTAAATAAGCCCATAGTATTTACCTCCGTGATTTTTCTGCTTAAAGCATCCATGACAAGTATAAATAAGAGGGGTGACAATGAACAACCTTGTTGGAGGCCTCTCTCGGGCTTTAAAAAGCATGAAGTCGATCCATTAATCATAATGGCCATTTTTGTGTTGCAAACGCACCCCATAATCCACTCAACTACATCCCTGTGTAAACCAATCTTGATGAGGATCATCTGTAAGAATGCCCAATCAATGCGGTCATAAGCTTCACTTAATTCTATTTTCATAATGATGGCCTCTATCTTTTTAATGTGTATCGAGTGTATCGCCTCTTAAACAGTAGCCATTGCATCATGTATTAACCTGTTGTTTAGAAATCCAGACTGCTCTTTTATAATATGCACAGCTAATATACCTTTAATCTGTTATGCAATTAGCTTAGATTGAATTTTATATAGTGTGTTACACAAAGATATTGGTTTGAAGTCTTCGAAAGTTGAAGCTCCCTTCTTTTTTGGAATTAAAGTAACAAAAGTCGAGTTGATCGAACCCAAAATCTGCCCTTTCCTTCTAATCCCTTCTCCCATATCCATCAGATCCTTAAGAAACAAATTAGAAAAATATAAAAAGAAGTATGGGGTCCAACCATCCGCCCTTGGACTCTTATCCGGTTGGAATTTATTAAGTATAGCTTCTACCTCCTCCATGCTCACTTCCTTTTTCAGAAATTCATTTTCTTCCATTGAGAACATGATTGGGAACTCCTGCACCGCCCATATTTGATCACTGATGAAAGATCCCTCTCTGGCTTTGAAAAAAATCTCAAAATATTTAACTGCCCCATGTTTAATTTTGTCTGTGGTAGTGTGCTCTTTACCGTCATGGGATATTTTCCAAATATTATTTTGTGCTTTCCTCCCATTTGCACATGCATGGAAAAAAATTGTGTTTTTATCCCCCTCTTTGAGCCAAATAGCTCTGCTTTTAAGCCTTTGTGTCTTCTCCTAGAAGAGGAGGAGAGCCTTCTTTTCTGTTTCCAATTTTTTGACCCAAACCCAGGCTTCATCTTTGCGATGATCACATTCAATGTGTCTAAGTAGAATCGCAATCTTATCTGAGATCTGATCCAACTTGATTCTCATATTGTGCTTCTTAATGCGCTCCCATGTCTTTACCCTCTGTTTGAGCCTTCGCAGAAAACCAGAAAGGAAAACCATCGACGATGACCCATCCTATCTCTGGTATGTCATATAAAACTCCCGAACCATTTTTATGAAATCAATATCCTCTAGCCATGTCCGGTTGAACTTAAAAGGGTATCATCCTTCCATGAATTCAAAATTCCATTCCACCACCAGAGTTCTATGATCAGAAATCATAGTGGCAACTACCTTCATGGTAATCCTGCCTAAATGCATGAGAAGATCCTCCTGAATAAGTACCCTGTCAAGCCGCTTGGCAATGAAATCCCTACTTGATCTTCCATTATACCAAGTCAGAGCCATGCAAATAGGTTTTATGTCCTTCATATTAAAATCCCGAAATAAATCATTAAGTTTCTCCGATAGTGGATCCAATTGGCCAACCCCCGAAATTTCTCTGCTGTCTAGAGTACAGTTATAATCGCCAGTCAAAATCAAATGATTTAAAGCAGGAAACCCACATCTGTCAATATTTTTCCAAAAAAACTCACGGCATTGATACGGGGTATAGAGATTGATCAGGTTCACTCTACGAGTGAAACCCTGCAAATAGCCCGATAGTAAAATGCCACCAAAAAAGCTCTATGTAGAAAAGGAAGCCCAACTCGGGTTCCAAAGTACGACCATACCTCTTGATCGACTCTCTGCATCCTTCACTGCCATAAACCAATCTAGAAACATGTCAAGAAAATATGATATCGTCCTATCAGCAGGTGAGATGGTTTCTTGAATAAAAATCATAGTGGGTTTCAATTGTCTAAAAAAATCCCTCAGAGACACAAATTTCCCCCTGCCCCCAACCCCCAAATGTTATAAGAGCAAAGGATCATTTAGGCAACAACTTTGAGGGCTCCAAGGCTCTAAGCACCCTACCCAAGGCAAGTGTGACTGGTATATGCCTAAAGGATCCATATGATAATTCAGTAACATCAGGGGTCACAAATACAGTTTTCTTTTTCTGGCACGGACGACCACGTCCTTTGCGCATAGTCACATTGGAGGGTAGAGGTCAGACTGATGATAATAGGAGGTGACAGTCCCTTGCCCTTGTGGCTTTGAAGAGTGTTCATATTCGCATCTGGATTAGATAAGAGCATCTCAATGTCACCTCCAATAGAATTCTAGGGAGATAAAGGGGCATCCCCTGATATGGAGTCTAAAACCACAGGAAAATCCGAAACAATCGGAGATGAGGGTGGAGGTTGTGGGTCCGGTAATTGCACAGAGTCAATGTCCGGGGTTACGGACAAACCTGTAAGCAATGAAGGGACAAGATTCAAGTTAACAATATCCCTCGAAGAATAAATAACACTCGGATTATGTGGATACCTATATCCCATACCCAATAACGCATTCAAACCATCATCCACCTTCAAATCACAATTCTTTACAACATAGCATGGTGGAGAAGCAATGAAGGGTCAAGATTCAAGTTAACAATATCCCTCGAAGAATCAATAACACTCGGATTATGTGGATACCTATATCCCATACCCAATAATGCATTCAAACCATCATCCACCTTCAAATCATAATTCTTTACAGCATAGCATGGTGGAGAATGGTGCTTACTCGGAGAGCTTGGAGCCTGAGGTCGAATTGTTTGGGGATCATTTGGAATCAAGACTAGATCCATAGCCCTTGGACTCTGCTGTCTGTGTATCATCTGCACCCCTGATGTGCATTCCTGCCGAAGGTGGCTAGTTTGATGACAATTATGGCAACAGAAAGGTAATTTCCAGTAATCAATCACTTGTCTGTGGACATGCTGCTCCCATTCCAGGTCCACAAAGGCCGGAAGTTCCCCTCATAATGAAATCTCAACAAATAGCCACACCACCCTTTTATCATATAGACCACAACATTTGGGATCGACAAATTTACACGTTCCCATACTATTCCCGATAGCAACCAGGACCTGCAATGACCAAAAATCCAGTGGCAGTCCAGGAAGTTTCACCCAAACCATGTGGTTAGGCGATGTATCTTTAGTGGGTTTAAAATTGATATACGATCGGCGAAGTGCAAGGAATACTCTCCCATGAACCCACGTCCTGCGGAAAACTTCCCCAACATCCTTTGGCTTGTTGAAATGGAAGCTCCACCATCTGTTTTGAAGTTTACAGATCATTGGTGGATAACCAAGAAGGTTTTTCCAGGCCTCCGACAGCCAATGAAATAAGTCTGTGGTACACATATTTTCATATACCCACCTTCCCACTAGTGAACATGACTGTAAACATTTAGCTCTTTCCCACATAATGTCATGTCCAAAACTCAACAATCTTCCCTCAGGAGCAGGCTTGAATGATTTTTCTCTTATTTTATGTCTCTGTCCGCGATCCTCCCCATCAACCACATGCGAGAGAGCCACCTGATTACCCAAACTGATGTTCTTAGTCGTACTAGTGAACTCAGATTGGAAACACTCGTCCCACCAGCGACCGACAATGTGTTCAGGTATGGCTTCCCGATTAAGATAGTAGACAGTATAGCATTTACTTCTGAAAATATGAGATATACTAAAGTATATGTGTTTTGTTATTAGTTACCAATTGATGTCTACCAATATTTATTAGTCATCTCATTTATATTGTTGCACTAGTTTTATTATTTTGAACTTTTCTAACCAAATATAAGCTTTGCAACTAAAATTTTAGTTTGAGAATTGTAATCCTACTTTTGTCACTTCATTTTATGAAATTGGTAAGATATTTATTCAATATGTTTTTGCCTTTTTAAAAATTGAGTTAGTTATATTTCTTTCTCCACTTGTAAATAAATGTTAAGAACAATGATTTGGCTCCCAAAACATAAAACGTAATAAACCACAATTGGTTATATATTTATCATTTACATTTTAGTATAACAAAGTTTACATTTAGATATTAACAATAATATTTTGGGAACATATATCAATGGTACAAGAGATATTATGAAGTTTACACTTATTTTCATTTCTTTTAATGGATAATTTGAATTTGATTAAATTATTAAATTTTGGTATTAATAATAGTATTTTACAATCATAATTACATTTCCATGATAGTTAATGGAAAAAAGGAAGCATTATTTATAAAGATAATTTATAATTATAGTGAATGAAATATAGTTAATGGTTTAAATTATCTTAATTAATTATAATTTGATTAAATGTTTTTATTATTTTGAATATTTTTTTGGTCAACTTAAATATTTCATTTCAAATTTTATTTGTAGAATTTATTTCAATGTATACTCACGTGAAACAAGAATTGAATTTTTTTGTGTATCATTGTCGTATTGTTCTTAATATGAAAAAGTAAGGTATTTATGTATTCTTAAAATGGAGTGTGTGGCACTTATGTGGTTAGGGGAGGGATATGTATCAAAATAAATAAATTACATACATAAAACAAAGCAAAAAATAAATGGTTAGTTTCCCTTTAAGTTATGTTATGTGATCAATCAAACAAGAAAAAATATTTTTGTTTGTTTTGCGTATGATAAAAGATTTTATGAAGACTTATTCATCCTTTTCACTCTTAAAGTTACTAGGCCTTACGAAGATATATTTTATGACGGGTACTAAGGATACGTCTTGAAAGAATTGGCATTTCTTCAAGCAACTAAAAGAATCAACCAAGGTAATGAATGAGGCTTTAGTGCTTCCTGCAACTCCACCTATAGGGAAAGATGCCCTAAATTTTGGCCACTAGGATACCTTCGTCTCACAGGGACAGTCAAGTCTTTAGCTTCTTGGTAATCAGTCATTAGTACTGAGCACTATACAGATCAGGTAGCCCCATATAGTACCGCACACATTGGGACCTAAGCTGAACCCCCTCTAAATCGGGTCTCTAATGTGCCTGGGTAATCTTTTCCATGAGATGGTGAAGGATTTGAAGCACCCTAAAATACAACTTCTAAGGTTCATTTCCCATTTATCCAAGGGACCACGGACAAAATTGCCCATTTCCTTAGAAGGAATATTGTCTCCTCTTCGTTCAAGCCTCTATATACTATTAGGGATTCTCTCGGATCTGTCAAGGACCCTATCAACTCAAAAGACATGAAAGGTGTGTACATGGTTCCTTGTGCCTGTGGCACTCCCTTTATTGGTGAAACATGTCGATCCATTAGACAAAGAATCCATGAGCATGTTGCATATATTAGGCACAATCGATCTTGCACATCGACTCTTGCAAAACATGTAGAAAAATCTTGTCACCATGTATGCATTGAAGACTCCAAAGTCATTGCTAAGGTTGACCACTTCCATCATAGGAAGCCTAGGGAAGCCGTTGAGATTGAAAGGCATGCTAAGAATCTCAACAGGGATGATGGTTGGAAATTGAGTAAGAGGTGGACTGCAACTCTCTCTAGGTGATTTCCCCCCCCTGCGTTAGGTTTTCTTTTGCTTTTGGTCTTTCCTTGGTATATATTTTTAGAGTTTTATTTTCCCTTCTTTTTTATTTTTTACCCCTGGTTTTTATTTTCCTTTTAACCTTTTATCTTCTTTTTCTTTATTTCTCCTGGATACTATCTTATACATTATCCTATGTTTTATATTATCTTATAATATATTATATAAGTTCCTAGATATTATATTAATAAAATAATGAAAAATATTTAACATTATAAAAATTTTCAATTATATTAAAATATACACTAAATTTTTATTTTTTTATTATAATTTAAAATTTATTAATAAAAAATATTTAATATTACTCTCTAATAATTAATTATCTAATTCATTAATTACTAGTTTATAAAAACTAATTCCGAGCAATGATGCATCACACTATTTATTCAATAAGATCGATTGGTTTTTTCACCTTGTCATAGAGATGAACCACATTATTCCAAACATCAACAAAATCCTAATGATATAATTAATCCAAAAAAAACATTTATCTACATTCTCCACTTTCCTCAAACTAGCCTAGATTCATCTTAACTCCGGATCTATCAAGCGCCGAGAGGGATCAAATCTATCAAGGTGCAAACCTCTTTTTTGAGTGCAAAAATTGAGGAATGGTTTGCACCTCGAGAGATTTGATCCCTCTTTGCACTTGATAGATCCGGAGTTAAGATGGATCTAGGCTAGTGTTCAGTCGTGTGCTACCAAGGAAAATCTATCGAAGATATGATTAATTTTATCAATAATATGTAAATATATCAAATATTAATATAATCATTTTAAATATGCTAAATATTTCTGAGATTAACTTGGTCATTTTAATTTTAAATATTCTTAGTTACCTCAGTTCTTTGAGATCATAAATATTGTTAATAACTATACTGATGAAAAATGATGAAATATTTCTTTTGAATGAAAAGTGACAATAATAGTGTTGAAAGATAGAAAATGTGAATAATAAGAATGTACTCATGTTAAAAATAGTCTTCATTGTGATCAATCTCAAACTATTTTCTTCTACTATTCTTATTGCCACCCTTGTTAGTTTTGTTATCTTTTCATATCGATTATATGAAAAAGAAATTTTAAATCGTAAACCATTTAAATCTTTAGCTCGAGCTGTTGTAGTAAACATGATACCTTGTCTTTCTTGCTCTCCAATATTAACAGGTTAAATTACTATAACACAAAAATCAATGTACATTGTCAATAGCTTTTTGTGCTTACACTAAAATCAATGCATATTGTTAATCCAATCAATTTAAAATTAATGTACCGTCATATATCTAATTACATCAAATCATAAATCAACATATACATTGAAATCAATGCATTTAATGCAAGCAATCAAATAAGATTAGAAAATAACTTCTACATTGAAATCAATGCACCTAATGCAATCAATCAAATAAGATTAAAAACCAACATCTACACTAAAATCAATGCATTTACTCAAAGCAATCAAATAGGATTAGAAATCGCCATCTACATTGAAATCAATGCATTTAGCGCAAACAATCAAATAGTATTAGGAATAATCTATATTGAAATCAATGCATCTAGTGCAAGCAATCAAATATAATTATAAATCGATGTCTAAATTGAAATCAACACATCCAGTGCAAGCAATCAAATAGTATTAGGAATCATCACCTACACTGAAATCAATGCATCTAGTGCAAGTAATCATATATCATTAGAAATAAATATCTACACTAAAATCTATGCATCTAGTGCAAATAATCAAATAGGATTATAAATCACCATCTCCACTTAAATCAATCCATCTAGTGCAAGAAATATTCTTCCCTCTCTCCATCCTCCATCCATATCTATATCCCCCTCCATCTCTTGTTTTTGTCTCTCTACCTCACCCCCCTAAACACACATGCTCTCGCACTCCAAATATATCATTCTCTTTGTCAATCACCCCCTCTCCCCATATCTCTCTTCTTCCCTCTCTTCACCTTCCATCTATATCTCTATCTTCCCTTTCTCTCCCTCTCTCTCCCACTTCTAATATCTCTCTCTTTCCTCCCCTTTTGTCCTCTCCCCCTCTCTCTCCATCTTTCTTATCACTCACTCTCTCTCTAGAAACCAAAATCTACACTAATGATCGGTGGATATTGGTGGCCACCCTCCTATTCCACTTTGGGCCCCACCATTGTTTCTTTCGGTTTTCAGTTTAGGCACAACTTACTATTTTTAGCAATTTTTCGGGTCCTAAACTTCTGGAGCCGTTTTGAGGCCCTAAACGACGTTTTTTGGGCATCATGCCTCCAGCGAATATCATTCTATTTTGAAATGGATATTCATGGTGAAAGTTGTAGTCCTCGGATAGATATTTCTAATGATGTACCATGTGCGTCAAACATAGATAGTATGCCAAAGTTACGTCCCTGGGAAGTTGAAACACCAATTTACCCAAACGGGGCCCATAGTTTTGGCGCTTCATCTCCTAGGGTTAGGTTTTTGGATGTTTAGAGTTCTCCATTATTTCTCAATAATAAATAGGCCCTCGAGCCTCATTTTAACTCAGTTCAGAGGCCTGTAGCCACCACATCTCTTCTCAGAGATAGCTACCAGCGCCCTAGCTAGTTTTATTTCCATTCTGTCTGTAAGCAAATTTCAGTTCTTTGATATTAATGAAATGAAGTGTTATTTCCTTTGCATCTCTGTAATTATGGTTATGTGTTTGTATTGTGTTAGTTCACATAAGTACGGATCAACTAAAATCAATGCATTTACTCAAATAAATCAAATAGGATTATAAATCGCCATCTACACTCATATCAATGCATTTAGTGCAAACAATCAAATATGATTAGAAATCATCTACATTGAAACCAATTCATCTAGTGCAAGTAATCAAATATAATTATAAATCGACATCTAAATTGAAATCAACAAATTCAGTGCAAGCAATCAAATTGTATTAGAAATCACCACCTACACTGAAATCAATGCATCTAGTGCAAGTAATCAAATATCATTAGAAATAAATATTTACACTAAAATCGATGCATCTAGTGCAAATAATCAAATAGGATTAGAAATCACCATCTCCACTTATATCAATCCATCTAGTGCGAGAAATATTCCTCCCTCTCTCCACCCTCCATCCATATCTATATCCCCCTCCATCTATTCTTTTTTGTCTCTCTATCTCACCCCCCTAAACACACATGCTCTCGCACTCCATATATATCCATCTATTTTTCAATCACCCCCTCTCCCCATCTCTCTCTTCTTCCCTCTCTTCACCTTCCATCTATATCTCTATCTTTCCCTTCTCTCCCTCTCCCTCTCTAATATCTCTCTTTCCTCCTTTTGTCCTCTCTCCCTCTCTCTCCATCTTCCTTATCACTCACTCTCTTTCTCTCTAGAAACCAACATCTACACTGAAATCAATGCATTTACTCAAAGAAATCAAATAGGATTAGAAATCACCATCTACATTGAAATCAATGTATTTAGTGCAAACAATCAAATAGGATTAGAAATCATCTACATTGAAATCAATTCATCTAGTGCAAGTAATAAAATATAATTATAAATCGACATCTAAATTGAAATCAACATGTTCAGTGCAAGTAATAAAATTGTATTAGAAATCACCACCTACACTGAAATCAATGCATCTAGTGCAAGTAATCAAATATCATTAGAAATAAATATATACACTAAAATCAATGCATATAGTGCAAATAATCAAATAGGATTATAAATCGCCATCTCCACTTATATCAAACCATCTAGTGTGAGAAATATTCTTCCCTCTCTCCACCATCCATCCATATCTATATCCCTCTCCATCTCTTCTTTTCTGTCTCTCTGTCTCATCCCCCTAAACACACACACTCTCGCACTCCATATATATCAACCTCTTTGTCAATCCCCTCCTCTCCCCATCTCTCTCTTCTTCCCTCTCTTCACCTTCCATCTCTCTCTCCTCTTTCTTCTCCCACTCTCGCTAATATCTCTCTTTCCTCCTTCTGTCCTCTCTCCCTCTCTCTCCATCTTCCTTATCACTCACTCTCTCTCTCTCTATCCACCTTTATCTCTATGTCTTTCTTCTTACCTCTATCTCCTCACCTCAAGTCCATCTCTCTTTCCCTCCTCTCTCTCCACTCCCCTCATCCTCTCTCTTCCTTCCTCTCTTCCCTTCTCTCCATCTCTCTTTCTTCACCCACCAACTATGTTACTATATCCCTCCGTCTCTTCTTATATCTCCTTCTGTCCCCCCCTTATCTCCATTTCTCCTTATTTGTCTCTTTATCTCAATCCCAAACATACATGCTCTCTCTCTGTCTCTCCCTTATCACTCCTTCTCTCTCTCCACTTTTCACTCTCTATATTTCTTATTTCCTACATCTCTCCCCCTCCAAATCCATCTCTCTATCGATCCCTCTCCCCTCCTATATCTCAAGTCCTCTTTCTCGTCCTTCCTCTCTATCTCTCTCTCTCTCCTAACTCCCTCTCTCTTCCCTAATATCTCTCTCTCTCTCTCTCTCCCCAATACTCTCTCTTCCCCATCACTCTCCTCCTCCTCTCTCTCTCATCCTTCCTTTCTCTCCCTTTCTCTCCTACCTCTCTCTCTTTTCCCTCCAATCCTCTCTCTTCCCCCATCTCTCTTTCTCTCTAATCCTCTCTCTTCCCTCATCTCCCTTTCTTTCTCTCTCTCTTTCCGCCCCTCTCTCTCCAACTACATTACTATATCCCTCCCTCTCTCCTTTCTCTTCTTCTCTCCCTCCTTCTTTCCATACATCCTACTTTGTCTCTTTATCTCACCCCTAAACATACACACTCTCCTCCCTTTCTCCTTCTCTCTCCTTCTCTCCCCCCTTCTTTCCATACATCCTACTTTGTCTATTTATTTCACCCCTAACCATACACACTCTCTCTCCATCTCTCCCTTATCGCTCTCTCTCTCTCTGGGCTTCTCTCTTTCTCTCTATTTCTTCTTAGTTATGTAAACTAATGAACATAAATATTCGTAAATATAAAGAAAACTATGCAGTAAATATGAAAAGAGGTTTTATTTACTTACCATATCTCTGGTTTATTTATATTTTTATTTATTTACCATACCTCTTTTATTTACTATGGTATTTGGCCCATAGGCTTTTTATATAATTAGATTTTTATTTATAATCCTATTTGATATATTTTTATTTATTTATCTTACCTCTTTGTACCTCTTTCATATTTATTTATTTATGTACCATACCTCTTTATACCTATTTTATATTTATTTATTTATCATATCTCCTTATACCTCTTTTATATTTATTTATTTACCATACTTATTTTATAAATATGGTATTTGGCCCATGGTATCAATATTACTTTGTCCCATGGTATTAGTCCCATAGGCTTCATCTAAATAAAACCTCTTTCTTAAGTTTTTTTAAATATAAAAGGGTTTATGGAGTAAATATAAAAATAATTTTTATTTATTTACCATACATCTAGTTTATTTTTTATTTATTTATTTACCATAGCTCTGGAGTAAGCATTGCAAAAACATCATTAGCATTTAAAAAAATTGTTATTTCTAAGTTCAAAGAAAAAAATGTGGTGTGAGAAAGATCTAGCAGCTAAAAGAAAATTAAGGTATTATAAGGAGGTCATCAACCCCACCTTAGAAGATAAAAAATATCTCTCTGTTTTAACTAGCTCAAAGAAGAAAATTAATATAGCCAAGATTAGAACGAACTCTCATGAGCTCCATAGTGAAATAGGTGGTTGGACAGTTCTTAAAACACCATGAATGGAAAGGATCTCCTGAGCTCCATAGTGAAACAGGCCATTGGACAGTTCCTAAAACACCATGGATGGAAAAGATCTGCCATCTCTGTGAGAATATGAACATTATTGCGACTTTGATGGAAAAATATTTATGTCTTTAAATATTATAATTTATTCATAAAATATGAATTTTCTTTTTAAACATTCATTTTACAAATATTTAATTAAAAGAAATATTAAAAATTTTTGGATTTTGATTGTTTGTATATAATAAAGCAATTATTAAATAGATGAGATAATTTACTATCCATTTAAATTATATAAATAATACATAATTGTATTTTAATAATTATCCATTAATAAGTTAAAAAAATTATATATAATCTAAATCGCTTTGAACATCATTCAACTCATTTTCATCCTTCTTAAAACCATACAGATAAATGCTTAACACTTGGATTATAATAATGCTTCTGAAACCTGAGGGACCTTTTTGGTTGTGCAACCGCGCGCTCCGTGAACATCTCTATAGGGGATAAAAACCTTTGAATGGCACCGTGTGTTTAACTGTTTCATCAATCTTGTTTTTCCACACGACCAAAATGACGAATCTGTTCGTGAGAGTCCCGGACAATCTTGTTTCATCATCATCAGCTTACGATGGAATGCAAAGTACGAAGAGGATAAGCATGCTAGAAAGACTGGAACCCTTGATCTGGAAGTTGATTACAGCTGATGGCCGTTCGGAAGCTCGTCTATGGCTCTGCAACGCAGTGGGTTCGATCAATACGATATCTCGCCGGGGACAGTCTACACTCTTCTTGGATATTTTGCGTTCCCCAAATCCTCCGAAAGACGAAGAAGGACGCAGCGGACAAATGCTGGCGAGGCAGCTTCTGAGAATACTCTGCGAGAAAGCTCCGGAAAAAGCGGGGAAAATAATATCCAAGAGAAGTCAGATTTTACAGTCGTTTTTCAAAGGTAGGGTTCTTAATTCTCTTTGCTTTTGAAGTTCCCTAGCGATGAAATGATTATGAATTCTTGTTCCTAATTTCAAATATTGATTTTTAGCTCTAATTTCTAAATATTGATTTTCAACCCTAATTTGAAATGTCGATTTTTAACCGTCTACTACTGTTGTTTTTTTTTCAAAATTAGGGACAAATATTTTAGTTTTGTCCAGCACCAGCGAATCTGAAATCCTTTTTAGTAACTCGTCATATTAAATGGGTGATGTTTTTATGCGTGAAATCTAGGTAGAATCTTAGATGTAGGGCTGTGAAAGATATTATTTTACATTTTTTAACAATGGAAATTTGAAACCGCAACCCTAGTTTAAAAGTTTAAATTTTAAAATGTAAACCTCAATGGGTGACAAATTTCAAAGCGTTTCGAAGTCTCTGTTCCATAAATCCTTTAATTTAAATTATAGTACTGAATCCATAAGTTCCTGACACGGTCTTCTTGAAAACCCAGCATTTAATATGCCTTACGTTTGTTTCATGATGGTGAAATGATATCCTTATCGTTATTAGTTTATTTGAGCCGATCGGATTTTTGAAGTCTGAAGTTTAACACGCCCCGGCCCCCGTGTCATAAATTCTTTCTGTTGGATACATCACCACCATGACATGTGTTGGACATGAGTTTGACTCATGTCTTGGGGCAGGACACGAGTCAAACACGTCACTGGCACGTGCCAAGTTTGTGTCCTGATTTCATGACACATGTCCCTCATAAAGTGCCCTCTGCTCAATTTTTATAACTCGGTTCTGCATTGATTTTTCACTCCTTCATTCACTATTTTGGAGCTACCGGTGGAGAGAAACAAGTTTTAGAGGAGACTCTAAGTGTAGGTAAGTGGATTTGCCATCCATTTTTTATTTTTATTTTTGTTACAGCAGTTTGTTTTTGGTACAACAGTTTGTTTTTCTTACAACTGTCTATTTTTTCTTCATGTCGGAGCAATCATGGCTCACAATCAAAGGCAGTTGGCAATCAAGGGCAGTTGGAAAAGGGAAAAAGAAGGGGAGGAATGCCCCCACTCATAATGTCTCCCCGCCTTCAATTTCATCAAGGTCTTTTGTTGAAAGTGGGTCTGCAACAACAATTTCACGTGTTGAAAGAAACATTCTTTAGCATGACAATAGGCTCAGGAACAGAAATATCACTTGTGGAAGTATGTTACAAAACATCAAGGGCTAAGGAGTAAGTTAAAGGGAGGAGACAATGTTCATTGGACATGTAGTTTTTGCAATCATCAATTCAAGAGCACCTACTTCCAAATGAAAGAGAGCATTTGTTGGGCACATCTTATGGACTTTGGAGCATATCCAAGAGTGAATGCATCCAAAAAAAATGAACTAGAAAGAGAAGCCAATGTTGATGTCACAATCGTGGCTACATCATCTAAGAAAACCAAGAGTGAGTATCCTCTTCCATTCTTGAGGGAAACCATTTATATATTTGGGGGTTCCAGTTGGAGTACAATTTAGGCAACAAAAAGGATTGAACTTGGCCCAATGGACAAGATATTTTAGCAAGAGTGGAGAAGAGATTGATCGTACCATTGTTTTTTTTTCTATTTCAACTTCATCTCATCTAATGTTGCATGGTCACCTTTTTAATTGAGATGTGTTGATCTCTAGCACAATGGACTCTAGTAGGGTGTATGTGCTTCTTGGTTCAGAGAAGCTTAGAACCACATTGTTGGCTAAGAGGCAAAGGAGGTGCATAAAATGTTAAAGGCTGTTAAATTAACATGGTCATCACTTGGGGCTAGCATTACTTTTGATGGATGGATAGATGCAACGCACCATCCACTCATCAACTTCATGGTGTCTTCCTTGAAAGGACTAATCTTCTTGAAAGTAGTGGATGCTCTTGGAAAATTCAAGGATTCACAATATATGGGTGAGTTGTTCACTAAAGTTATTGAAGATGTAGGTGTTGATTTTTGTACGCAAGTCATTACAAACAATGCACCTGCCTGCAAGGATATTTCCATGATTGTGGAAGCTAAATATGTACAAATATTTTGGACATATTGCATTACCCATTCTTTGAATTTTGCTCTTAAAACTTATTGCTTATGTTAATCTTATTGAGGATGCATGCCATATTCACAATTTTGTACAAAATTATACCAATGGCCTCACAATTTACATAGCGTACAAACATCTATCATTGTTGAAAATTGCAGATTTGCAGTTTGCCTTCTCATTCATCATGCTAAAGACGTTGAGGGAGGTTGAGATTACTCTTGAGGCCATGGTTATTTCAGAGTTTTAGTCTTTTTGGAGAAAGACAAATCAAGTAGCCATCATGCTTAAGAGGTTGGCACTGGATGGAGGTCGAGACCGCTTTTGGGGCCATGGTCATTTCAAAGATTTTGTCTTCTTGGAGAAAGATAGATCAAGCATCCCTAAAAAAGTCTAAGGATACAATGTTAGATGATGGTTGGTGGGAGAGAGTAGATCTTACTATAAGATCATGGACCATATAATTACTTTTTTGTTATTTCCAGACATAGACCAACCCATCTTAGGAGAGGTTTATGAGGGGTGGGATTCCATGATTGAGTCTGTGAGGGCCATTATTTTTTTAGAATGAGTGCCTTGAGTATGAGACATCACTAGAGGCCTTTTTCACCATCACACATGATATTTATGTCAGCAGGTGGGACCATAATTGCACATCTTTTCATTGCTTGGTTCTCTCATTGAATCCCATATGCTATAGCGATGAGTGGCTCAATGGTGGGCCTTTATGCATATTCTCTCTTCACATGGATGTTGAGATTTCATAATGGATTTCATAAGGGAGGAAGGGTGCATTTAGATGGATATCTTAGAATAGAGCATCCTTTGATGAGGTGGAGGATGCCTTTGTTGAGTTTTACACTGACAATGGGAGATTTGGAGGTTATGATGTGATTAGAGATAGGGGGCTAAGAAGCCCTATGCTTGGTGGGCAACTCATGGGGCAACATGCTCTCCTCTAAAATAGTTTAGCCATGAGGCTCCTCCCTCATGTTACTTCATCCTCTTGTTGTGAGAGGAATTGGAGCACATATGGGAATCTGTATAGTTTGAAGAAGAGTAGACTTGAGCAGTCTAGGGTAGAGACTATGGTGTATGTGCACACCAACCTTCATCTTATTTATAGGTAGAGGGAGGAGTGGTTCAAGGGAAAGACACAAATGTGGGATGTGTTTTTTGATGAGATGGGTTTGGACAACAATGTCGAGTTGGCATTGGCCAACTTGGATCTTAATGAACCTGTGCTATAACCTGTCACTTTTGATGATGGTGATCCTCTTGAGGGGTCATCCTCCACACCAACAGATGAATAGATTGTGAAAATTCCAGCTTACTGTTGAAATCCTATTGCAACAACTGGAATTATCTCTCCTAACTGATAAATTAATTATTCAGTTTATTGATACAACAATATTTAAATAAACACATTGCAATCTTAACAAATGGAATTCAACGAAAATTCAATAGCGCTTGAAATTGAGAAAATAGTAGCATACACATAAACTATGAAACCATTATTTTTGGACAAATGCCCCCAGAAAAAACCCAACTTGGGAAAATCGGTGCAACAATGAGGGTTTTTATTATTATGCAGTAGTGAAAATCTAAGTACAAGCTAGATGCCTGAAATTGACAATCCACAACAAGAAAATTTGGGCAAAATTATCTATAAGGGAATTACTCTTCTTCCACAAGCAATCCTGACACAACTTCCCTTCAGAAAACTAGCCATCCAAAGTCTAACATGAGCCCTTCTGCATTGCCTCTGCTCTGTCTCCCACATGTGTGGCTCGAATTTGCCTCTGATGAAGTCGTTCTACCTGTCTCTGTTGAGGAAATTGCCTCTCCGACACTTTGTATCCTCTACCCGACCTTTGAAACTGAAAACGAATATTTCCTCAGCTAAATCGAATTGCTTTTCTAAAGCAACTGCGCAGTCCTCTGCACTGCCTCACTGGGAATAACTTGACCATCTTGCTACTACCCCTTCGGATCTAGAAAACTCCCTTCGGATCACTGCCCCTGCCCCTCACTATCTCTGCTGCCTCATTGAAGCTCGAACTTTCCAACAACTAACTGCTGCTACTCTTGAAAATTGAATTCTCCAAGTGACTCTAGCGTGTTCTCCATCACCACATTGATCTCCTCTTATAATCCACTGTTGGATCGATCTGTGTGAGTTTCTAGACTATTCTCAACTTATCTCAATTAATACTTATTAATTAAACATGAAATATTTAAAAAATGGTTAATAATCTAATTGAGACACTTCTAGGTGGAATTCCCAGAAATGATTTCTGGGTTTTGGAGATCTCATGTACTCTAGCCTCTCCACCAAATTTTGTGGCTAGAACACATCTGATGCTATGAAAACTAACATAGATTAGATTGGATACAGAGGAGGAGGATGGAGAAGAGAGCAGTGGCGACAGTGATGCTGATTTTGCTGTTGATTACATGGACAACCATTGACAATCATGACTCATGAGCTATGGGATTCTTCCATCTTGATCTATAGTTATAGTATCTACCTTGTTTTGTATATGCCACTGACACTCCTACCTTCATTAGCATTAACTTAGTGAGTTAATACTTATGTAATACATTGTGATTTTGATGATTTAACGAGAAAACTGTAGTTTCTGGTTTTAATTTCTTGTGTATTTGTCAATTTATCGCCATTGATGTAGTAGTAAGTACTAGTTGTAACTTGTATCATTGTATGTATAATGTATGATTTAATTTGTATCATCATGTAAATGTTCTAGTTTCTAAATTGAATCTTTATCTATATTTCATTTTAGTGTCACGTGTTGGATACTGGTATTTTTGTGTTCTTTGTGTCATCGTGTTAGGTGACTTAGCTTTGATGTGTTGCAATGAATCTAGTTGTTTCTTCATTTGGAAAGTGGCGTCTTTTTGTGTAGTTTTTCTTATTATGATTATTTATATTACTTGGTGTAGCCTCTTTTGTTAATCTTAGAATCTTTGTTGCTAGTTTGTTAGTTTATTTTCGACAAACTTTGCTTTCTTTCTAGCATCATCTAGAAAGACAGTATTATGCATCTTTATCTCTTTCCTTATATGTTATAGTCCATATTTGTAGGATTGTTTTAGTTGTTCTATTGTTAAATTTAGTACGTGTTGCTAGAACTTCCCATTCATGAGTATCCTCATCCACATCACCACTTTAACATAGCATAGTCACTTTCGCAAACATAATTTTTTCAATGTTGTCTTGGATGTTGTGTAGTTTGTAGTATTGATCTGGTTTGTTGATCTATTGGGTGCTTTCACTTGTGTCTGTGCCATTGAATGTTGACATTTTGATTTTCATTCGTGGATAACCAAATGAGGGCAGATTGAGGGATAACATGAATTTGTGATTGGTAAATGTAGCCTATTGGATTAGGCATATTTGATGGGCTTTAGGCCATCAATTGTGCCAAGAGAGTTTTTATAGACTCATCTATGCTTTTAATTGCATTCTTGAGTTGGTCTATCCTTTTTGATATTGGCCATTCTTTTTTTCTCCTTATCTTGATTCTTTTTGAAATCATTTGATTTTCAATGCATTCAAGCAATTAATCAACATTGCTACTTGATCTCAACATTTAATTTCCTAATTCTGATTTAAATTTGTTAAAAATGGCAACTAGGGCCAAATTCCATCTTGGGATAGCTCATTTGATGGAGATGATGATTGCATTAAATTCCTCTTTTCGAGAGGACCAAAATTGATATAAAGATCATCCAATTTGGACAAGCGGAAGTGTGTTTTCGAATTTATGCCCACACGTGCAAGTTGTTCAGGTCAACCACATCATCAGGTAGGCTCATGAAGCCCAATGGACATAACCCTTCACCCACAACGAATTGTATAAATACAAGTAACCTCTCACCTCATTTGGCATCTTCGTCACTCACACATTCTCTCTCCTTCCCTCATTGGTTTGTACAACTATTGGGCTCTTCTTTTCTCTCACACGTGGATCAAGAAGGATGAATTTCAGAAGCCAAATTATAGGGTTGTAATTAAAAAGTTGACTGCAGTTTGTCCAACATTGATATTCTAATTAGCGCTGAAGTTCGACTGCAGAAATTTACAGGGCCGGTTTGACTCTGAATTTGGCAAGTCTCTCTTTGCTGAACATTTACAAGTAACCTCTTACCTCATTTGGCATCTTTGTCACTCACACATTCTCTCTCCTTCCCTCATTGGTTCGTACAACTATTGGGCCGTTCTTTTCTCTTGCACGTGTGGATCAAGAAGGACGAATTTCAGAAGCTAAATTACAGGGTTGTAATTACAGAGTTGACTGCAGTTTGTCCATCGTTGACTTTTTGATTGGGGCTGAAGTTTGAGTGCAGTTGACTGTAGACAGTTTGAGTTTGAATTTGGCAAGTCAATTTGACCTTTGTACTCTCTCTCTCTCTACTAAACGATTTGATATAATAATAAGAAGAATTGATCAAAGGGTTTTCCCCACATTGGGGTTTTTCCCTTGCATTCGCCAAATCTAGTGTCCTCTTGTCTTGGTTTGTCTTCTGCATTTTGTTTCATGTTCTATCTACCTTTACTGTCAATGTGATTGCCATTGGAGATCTAAATTGATTGCTACTGGAATTCTAAATTGGAATTGTCACTGGGCTGCTAAAGGAATATTGAAGTAATTGTGTTTAAGCATAAAACATACCATTTTTAACTAAAATTAACATGGTATCAGAGCCCATGTGAAGACAAAACCCAAGCAAGAGAGAGAGAAAAGCAATCACTAAGAGAGAGCTGTTAGACAAGAATATTGGTTTAGCTTCAATGGCTACTACATATCACTTCAAATCAGAGGATAAGCTCAAAGACAAATTCGACTATCATGCATGGAAGATGAGTTTGGACTTGACTTTGGAAGAGCATGATGCTATGGAATGTGCAGGGAAAAGTGGTGGAACCTGCTTCAAATGCGCCTACTGCTGCAAAGACAAAGTGCAAGAAAGGTGAGGTCAAAGCTAAAAGAATTATCATTGTTCCATTCAAAAACATTTGGTTGCCTATATTTTTGATTTGGGAACATCTAAGGATGTTCAAAGTAAACACTGCAAATCAAATTCTCTTCCTCAAGAACAAGTTGAAGGACATTAAGATGGATAAAGGGGAGTCTATCCAATCCTACTTCATGAGGATTACATAAATCAAGAATGACCTTCTATCTATTGGAGAATTTGTTGCTGACAGGGAGCTCACTCTCATCGCTCTTGGAGGTCTCACAAGAGCATGGGATGTGTTCAACACCACCATTCTTAACAATGACACGATTCCTAGTTTCGATGAATTATTGGCTAGATGCACTCAAGAAGAGACGAGGATGATGGAGAGAGACAAGCCTTCAAATGGAAATGAATCTACTGCTTTCTCCGCTCATGCAAAGAGGAAGAACAATGTTGGTCCAAAGAGACAAGGTCAAGGATTCAAGTAGGGATTCAAAGAAGGAAGAAAATGAAGGTGCTACAATTGCAACAATTTTAGCCACTATACTAGACAGTGTCCTCACAAGAAGGATACTCCACGGGATGTCGACAACAACAACAACAATCACAACAACTTCAAAGGCAATGAATTCAAAGGAACAACAAGGTTCAACAATAAAGGAAAGAGGAATGCCCTCGCTGCTTGATATAGTTATGGTCGACCTCCCAAAAGGATGATAAATTCCTGGTATGAGGAAACTATCACTCTTCACTTAAATCAAGGTCAAACCCTTCATCTACAAGAAGTATTTTATGTACCTGATTTAAACAAGAGCTTGGTGTTTATTTCAACGATGGAAGATAAAGGCTTCAAGGTAGCATTCATTGATTTAAAGGTACATATTTGGCAAAGAAACCCTAAAGATGCATTTACACTTGGATTTATGGTTGATGGTCTCTATCAAGTTGGAGGAAGTCCTTTGGGAGCCTTGACTTGCGATACTTCTCTTCAATCTGAATTATGGAACCGAAGATTTACTCACCTTAATTTCAAAGCCTTACCTGGGGTAAGGAAGATGGTCACAAGTATGCTCGAGTTCAACATGAATCGTGAAGGTGTTTGTCAGGGTTGTGCAATTGGGAAACTTATAAGGGGACCATTCCCCTCAAGTGAAAGTCAAACTATTGACATTTTTAAATTGGTCCATTATGATCTATATGGTATGTTGCCCATAACATCATTAGGAGGAGACTTGTACTATGTAATTTTTGTGAATGACTTCTCTCGCAAAACTTGGATCTATTTCTTGAAGAAGAAGGACGAAGTGTTCAAATGGTTCCATTCTTTCAAAGCCTTGGTGGAAAATCAAACAGGGAAGAAGATCAAAATATTGAGGACCGATAATGGAACCGAATATGAATCAAATGAATTCAATGACTTTTGTAGAGAGGCTGGTGTAAGAGGGAGACCACCACTCCATACACTCCTGAGAAAAATGGAGTTGCTGAAGGGAAGAATCGAACAATCATAGAAGCCACCCATGCCATGCTCCATGACCAAGGTCTATCGAAGTTCTTATGGGGAGAAGCTACCAACACTGCCGTATATGTTCAAAATAAGAGCCTGCATCAAGCATTGGATTTCAAGATGCCCAAAGAAGTTTTCACTGGTAAGAAACCTGATGTTTCTCATTTTAGAATATTTTGATGTCTTCTATATTTTCGTGTGCCTAAAGATAAAAGAAACAAGTTAGAAGCATCTGGGAAGAAAGGAGCATTTGTGGGATATAGTGAAAATTCGAAGGCATATAGAATCTATGTGCCTGGTCAAAGAGAAGTGGAAATAAGCCATTATGTCACTTTCGATGAAGATTATGCCCTTGGGAAAGGAAGAGATCTCCCTATCCCAAGGAAGGACAATGATGATGTTGCTGGATAGGGATAGGGAGTAGAAATCAGTTTCTTTAAGCACCGTCGAGGCTGAATACATTGTTGCTAGTATGGCCTGTTGTGAAGCTATTTGGTTGAGGAAGCTATTTAGTGAGCTATTTGAGCATGTGCTCGTACCACCGTGATTTATTGCGACAACCAAAGTGGGATTCACCTTTCAGAGAATCCCGTGTTCCACAAACGCTCCAAGCACATTGATATCAGGTACCACTTTATTCGGGATATGGTAAAGCGAGGAGCAATAAGGCTCCAACACATCAAGATTGATGAGCAGGTCACAGACATCCTCACAAATTCCTTAGGGAAGGTCAAATTCTTAGCCTTCCGAGAGAGACTTGGAGTTGTGGAAAGACCCTCCTATGAGGGTCTCGCTTGAGTTGGACACTAAGCTCTGGGAGCTCATGGGGGCTTGGGGTACTTCTTGGAGCTATAAGCGACCATAGGGTGAGTGGTTTACCTTCCCTTGTGATATCCCATGATGGTTGACATGTGTGTAGGGTGAGTGGTTCACCTTCCCCTATGATTGACATATGCATGGGATGAGTGGTTCACCTTCTCCTATTGCGTTTGAGCAAGATGAGTGGTTTACCTTCTCCTGCTGATGCCCCAACATACATCCTACCCATGCAGTCTGGGACTCATGGGAAGTACCACTCAACTAGCCAATTAGTTGGGAAAAGTAGATAAGGACCATAGCACTACTGATGGACACATCGTGTACTGCTGTACTCCCTATGTCTAGGATGCATCGTGTTCAACAACTTGATTTGGGATGAAGTCTGATTGAGGTTCTACCTCTAGACTGACTTTTGTTAGTGGAGAGTGGTAAGGTCTTGTGACTCACTCTCGATCGATTCTTCTTCATTATTCATATAAGTGTTCAACATAGCAGAGATGAGGTGAGATACAAAGATGGTACATGACGACAGGATGGCATGATGGTCAATGATGATGGATGGATTGGTAGGTGGAATTCTCCCTAATTGAGAGGGAGTGTTAAAAATGGCAACTAGGGTCAAATTCCACCTTGGGACAACTCATTTGATGGAGACAATGATTGCATTAAATTCCTCTTTTCGAGAGGACCAAAATTGATATAAAGATCATCCAATTTGGACAAGCAGATGCATGTTTTCGAATTTATGCCCATGTGCAAATTGTTCAGGTCGGCCACATCATCATGTAGACTCATGAAGCCCAATGGACATGACTCTTCACGCACAACGAATTGTGTAAATACAAGAGACCTCTCACCTCATTTGGCATCTTCATCACTCGCACATTCTCTCTCCTTCCCTCATTGGTTTGTACAACTATTGGGCTCTTCTTTTCTCTCACACAATCAAGAAGGATGAATTTAAGAAGCTAAATTACAAGGCCTAAATTATAGTGTTGACTGCAGTTTGTCCAGCGTTGACTTTCTGATTAGGACTGAAGTTTGATTGCAGTTGGGTGCAAAAATTGACAGGGCTGTTTTGACTCTGAATTTGGCAAGTCAATTTGACTTTTGTACTCTCTCTCTCTGCTGAACATTTTGATATAATAATAAGAAGAATTGATCAGAGGGTTTTCCCCACATTGGGGTTTTTCCCTGGCATTCGCCAAATCTGGTGTCTTGTTGTATTGGCTTGTCTTTTGCATTTTGTTTCATGTTCTATCTACTTTCATTGCCAATGTGATTAATGGTTAATGTGATCGCTACTGGAAGTCTAAATTGGAAATTATCATTGCGCTGCTAAAGGAACATTGAAGTAATTGTGTTAAGCATGGAACATACTATTGTTAACTAAAATTAATATAATAATGAGAAATTTTACCACTGCTTTAGTGTCATGGATTTGTATGGCAATATATATTGTTGTATGGTAAATTTGCTTTGTGGTTAATAATATCAAATGAAGTTGGTAGTGTGTAGAGAGTACAACATGGAAATCACAATGAATTTGGCCACTATACAGTGAATTTGAATGAAATTAGTTGCCATTCTTAGTGAATGTGTTGGTTGTAGAGTGGTAGTTGTGATGAGAAACAATTGGTGAGTATGCAGTTAGAATGAGAATCAGTGCTTGGAGGATTGTGAGGTGAGTTATTTGCATTGACCACTGAAGGAAGTTTGGCTACTAGGGATTGATCAAGAATGGAAAGGAAAAATTTTGTTGTGTGGACAAGCGGTAGGTTGAATGACAATGACAAAAAGGAGGAATTATGGAAGGTGGCAATTGGTGCATGGTTGGTTGTTATGATGTTCATGGTGGATCATGATTTGGGAGAAGTGTTAGTTGGGATTGTGTGGATGGACTGGAAGAGAATTATGCTTGGATTAGTGACAACTAGGGCGATCAAGTGGCAGACAACGAGATGATGGAAAAGTGGCTAGAATGTATGATGCACAATGTTTAAAAGTTTAAAGTATTTTTTGGAAATTGGCTAAGGGTCATAGTAAACTTAGATCGAAATTGGTTAACTAAAACATACATAAAAGATTATATATATATATATATATATACACACACACATGTATGTATGTATGTATTTGAACTATTTCAAAACTTGATTTAGGTCCCCAAGGGTTGAAATAGTGGAATTGATTGGTACTAGTTTCGATTTTGTGAGTTTTTAAAATATTGACATCAACTAAGATGCTTTTTATTGGGAGCGCTTCATGATAGGTGGTTGGACCCAACTTGATTTGGTCCAAGGCGACTTTGATATCATTGTAAGAACATAGTTGGTAGCTTTATGCATAATAGAAATATATCTCCAAGTATATAAATAAACGATTGATCATTGAATAAGAATGGACGACTTACAATGCCTTTGGGATAATGATCATGAGGTGAAGGAGTGCAACTTGTGGATTTGTTTTGGGGGGTAAATTTTTTTTTGGTTTTTGTTTATGGAAGAAAAATATAAAAACAAAATTACATACATCATATGTTGAAAACCATGTCAAAAGAATATGTGTGTGTGTGTGTGTGTGCATGTATTTGAACTATTTCGCAACTGGATTTAGGGCCCCAAGGGTTGATATAATGGAATTGAGTGCTACTAGTTTCAATTTTGTGAGTTTTTAAAATATTTGCATCAACTGAGATGTTTTCTATAGGGAACACTTAATGATTGGTGGTTGGACCCAACTTGATTTGGTCCAAGGCGACTTTGATATCACTGTAAGAACATAGTTGGTAGCTTTATGCATAGTAGAAATATATCTCCAATTATATAAAATAAATGATTGATCATTTAATAAGAATGAATGCCTTACAATGTCTTTGGGATAAGGACCATGAGGTGAAGGAGTGCAACTTGTGGATTTTTTTTGGGGGGTTAATTTTTTTAATCTTTTTTTCATTGAAGAAAATCGTAAAAAAAAATTACATACATCATATTTTGAAAACCATGTCTTAAAACCCCTCTTTGGGATTCCTCATATCACCAAACAAAGTAAAAGCTAATTATATTACCTTGCCCTAATCAGGCCAAAAAACTATAGCATAACTATCACATCAAGGTATCACCTTAAAATCCCCATGAAAACACATAACAATCCTAGTAGGATATCTCCTTACAATCCCAGTACTAGTCCTAAAAACTAATTACCTAGTTTCCTTTCTCAACAATGAGCACCATTTTCATATAAATACATATGGTGTCCTCATATATGAATATATGAATAAATTAAAGTACAAAAGCCAACGTCCTTTAGACATAAATCAGAGAAAAAACGTGTGAATGTAAGGAGAGGATTGTTCATCCCTATCTTTGAAATGTGCCATTGACTCGCCTACATTAAAAGGCCTGCCTTGGAAACCTTGTTTGCTAGATAATTCCTTTCCTTGTAAGCATGGTGAAAATAAATTTGATTAGAAGAATTGAAGTTGCTTGGATTTCCTCGAAAATACACCTCAATAAGAAATTTTATAAATAATATATCTTTCACATTCTAAGTCACATGACACGAGGCATGAGACACAAGGGAAACAAAATTATGAGTATTTGACATGTGACACAGTGACTCCCTGGAACATGAAACGAAGGACATGTTATATATTATATATTAAAAAATATAATAAATATTAAAAAATATAACAAATTAGTGAATTACACATAAAATATGAAAAATATACAAAACATTTACATCATGATGATACAAATTCAATCATACAAATAATGCATATAATTAAAATAACATTGAGTGCAATCCATCTCTAAACCAAAAATACATAAACAAAGATTGCCTAAATGGCCTTTAGGGTCCAAAAAAATCATGCTACAACAAATAACTAGGTACTACATACCATCAAAATCATTGCCTATATTGGGATCCCCATCATCAATATCCCCTTCTAAGCATTAAAATAAGATCGAAAAAGCTTAACATGTCAAATCAAGATTCTATTTGAGTGACGGGTACATTTTTACTAGGGTCATGACATAGGAGTTGAACAATCATTGCTACCAACATTGAGGTACGTAGAGGGCTTAGCCCTCTTAATTAAATGCTAGTTCCATACCCTCATATATGACAATCCAATGAAAACATTTCAACCCCCCAATCCTGAAATCCTAAAAACTATTAAGCATATTGGATTTTGAGTGGGATCTAAAATTATACTTTCTCCACATGAAATCCAATGAGGTCGGAACAACTCTCAAAGACATCCTAAGTCAATTAATGGTAATGTTAAAAATTTAAGTAAAATGATGCTTCATTTTCATCCTTTTACTTTAAGAATTTAACATTACCATTAATTGCATAACATTAGTAGGGCTTGGACAAATCCATTTCCCAACACTTGGAATCCCTTCTAACATTGCTTAATGGCCTTTAGTTTCACTCCAAAACCTTTGAGAGCTTCAAACCTATGGCTGAATTACATGAGGAGGCAATAAATTGATTTAAGATGCTTTTTCACTGGACACATGTCCAAATTTCGTGACACCAGTAACGCTTGTGTTTGAAACTAGTCAAACTCGTGTGTAGTCAAACACGTGAAATATGTGACACAGAGGGTAGGAAGATGTGTCACGATACTTACCTCACATTCAATTGACTTCAACTTCAAATGTAAGGATTAACTTCAAATCCATGAGTTCTACATAATTATGAATATAAATATAAATCTAGGTATAGAACCTTGGTGTGAAGTCTTGGTTCTAAATATAGCAAGATAATATAAATCTAGGTTCTCCTTCAACTTCTTAGAATCTCCTCTTAAACCATCACAAAAGAGTAAATTGTCATCCATAAATAACAGATGGGATAGATATAAAGAGCCACCGATTTTTATACCTTTGAAAGAGCCTCTTCTACTTGCTTCCTAGAGAGTGCCTTGCTCAAACCTTTAGCCACAATAAGAAAAAGAAGAGGTGACAAGGGTCATTTCTATCTCAACCCTCTACTAGATTTGAAGAAAACATATGTTGAACCGGTTATCAGAATAGAAAAAGACACAGATGATACATGACTCATTACACAGTTAACAGAGTGAACACCTAAGCCCTAGTTGTTGGCAATCTGATTCTTATGTCTTAATATGTTGTCCTTGATGGCAACTCTCTGGCAAATAATGAAGTATATGTCTTCTGGAGAAGTACAGTAGTTTGCAGAAGGTCTAACAAAAGAAATGGGTAAAGTCCAGCAGAAGTTGGTTAATATTCATAATTGAAGGTTCTATACGTGGGTTAGCACAGACCAAGTCATGTATACACGCGGACAAGAACGATCCCAATCGCATATTCCTTTTTGCGCTCTAAAATTATAATACTATGGGGCATTATCGTGGTTTTAGTCCACAATATTGAGCGCTGTGTCGTCTATTTGATTCTGTCCAAGAATACCATCGGCACTTGTGTGGTTTTGGCTCATGGTATTAGGAAATGCTAAAACTATATAAGGAGAAGAAGATTATAGTGCTAAATGTGTGCATGTGTAAGGGTTGCTACTGAATACTTCTCTATGAAGTATATCTGCATGAGATGGACTCTGTTTATTGGTAGATCTGAATCTATGATGCACCCTTGGATACAATGATGGATCAGGATCGCTAGACCTAAAATGACTTTGTATTTGATCTACTGATGAGATGATTGGATCTGTGACCTGACGCATGTTTGCTGAAGTAAAGTGAAGAAATCTGGGTAAGTCTATAGATCTGAAACATTCTGCAAAAATTAATATTTACAGATCTATATGCTAGTTCATCTCGGTGAAAGCGCGTATATACGCGGCTTTGTCTCATATAAAGCATGTATGGAAGTCAGGGTTTTCTGAAGCTTGCTGGAGAGGTTATCTGTTTATTACTGCTGTCTGTCAATGAAGTCTTCATGTAGTTCTGGGTTGTTTGAACATTGTATATGCTGCTAAGTTGAATATGTACAAATCTGATCAATGGGTGATCAAATATGAATAATGATGTTGATTGAATAAGGGTTCTGTAAATTTGAAAAGATATTTGACTGCATGCCTCAGATTTGGTTTTGAGACTGATCATATTCTGGAAATTCAGTATTCTCAGATCTATATGCAGGATAGTGAGAAGGAAGGCGCGTATACATGCAGGGTCAGTAAAGTGAAGTAGCATATGCATTTTAAGATAATGAATGATTAGGGTTGAGATTGATTCTGCATGTTGATTCTAAAATCTTGTTTATTACTGTAATTTGGTTATAGTGATCTCCCTGTTCTGATTGAAGTTTGGGTTGAGTTGGTTTTGATCTTTATGCTGAGTTTATGTTTGCTGAAGTCAAGTGAAGAAATCTGGGTAATCAAATATTGAATAATGATGTTGATTGAATATGAATCTGATTGAATAGATCTGAAACATTCTGCAAAAATTAATATTTACAGATCTATACGCTAGTTCGTCTCGGTGAAAGCGCGTATATACGCTTCTTTGTCTCATATAAAGCCTGTATGGAAGTTAGGGTTTTCTGAAGCTTGCTGGAAAGGTTATCTGATTATTACTGCTATATTTCTGCTGTCTGTCAATGAAGTCTTCATGTAGATCTGGGTTGTTTGAACATTGTATATACTGCTAAGTTGAATATGTGCAAATCTGATCAATGGGTGATCAAATATGAATAATGATGTTGATTGAATAAGGGTTCTGTAAATCTGAAAAGATATTTGACTGAAAGCCTCAGATCTGGTTCTGAGACTGATCATATTATGGAAATTTAGTATTCTCAGATCTATACGCAGGTTAGTATTCAGTATTCTTAGATCTGAAACATTCTACAAAAAATAATATTTACAGATATATACGCTAGTTCGTCTCGGTGAAAGTGCGTATATACGCGGCTTTGTCTCGTATAATGCGCGTATTGAAGTCAGGGTTTTCTGAAGCTTGCTGGAGAAGTTATATGTTTATTACTGCTATATTTCTGCTGTCTGTCAATGAAGTCTTCATGTAGATCTGGGTTGTTTGAATATTGTATATGCTGCTAAGTTGAATATGTACAAATCTGATCAATGGGTGATCAAATATGAATAATGATGCTGATTGAATAAGGGTTCTGCAAATCTGAAAAGATATCTGACTGAAAGCCTCAGATTTGGTTTTGAGATTGATCATATTCTGGAAATTTAGTATTCTCAGATCTATACGCAAGTTGGTGCGAAGGAAAGCGCGTATACATGTGGGTTCAGTAAAGTGAAGTAGCGTATGCATTTTAAGAATATGAATGATCAGGGTTGAGATTGATTCTGCATGCTGATTCTAAAATCTTGTTTATTACTGTAATCTGGTTACATCGATCTCACTGTTTTGATTGAAGTTTGGGTTGATTTTATTGGTTTTGATCTTTATGCTGAGTTGCGTTGAAGCTGTGGGATCCAGTGTGAAAATTGATGAAACGTGGTCTGCAGTGGGTATGAGGGTTGAAGCCTTCAGTGTGGAAGTAGAAGCTTCCTGCCAGTAGAAACTGGTGTTCTGATAAGGGGGTTGAAACTCCCTTCTAGTAGTGGCTGGTAAACGAGATCAGGTGGTTGGAGCTCCCTTCCAGTAGCAGATGGAGAACGAGAGAAGGTTGCAGCCTTCTGCAGGTAGATGCTTGCGTATTGATACGAGTCTGCATCAGTACAATATTGTAAGCAGTTTTCCATATAATAAATATTGAAGACAAAGACGACAACAATGGTGGCTTTCTCCCGAATTGGGTTTCCACCTTAAATTTTGGTGTTGATGTGTGATTCTCTTGTGTGATGATTTATTTTGTTATTACTGCATATATTTACTGCTTAACTATCTGATGCATAACTGATAAGCTGGGTTTAAGAATGTTTTTGAAAGTTTATCTAAATAGTAAAGTTATCTCAGTATACGCAAGTTTCTGTTAGTATCGTCGCGTATATACGCGAGTTGGGCTAATCAAAGTCGCGTATAGAAATCAGAAAGAGAAAAGAAAAAGATTGTGATTATTGAAAATACTGATTTACCCTCCCACCCTTAGTATTTTTCCCAACACTAGTGAATTAGCACCATCCTTGAATATAATTAGTTGACCCTATCATAAGCCTTCGTTAGATCCAATTTCACAACCATTCTTCATCTCTTTTTCGTAATGGAGTCAAAATCCTCATGAGCCATCCTATAGCTTCATAGATCCGCATGCCCAATAGGAAACCAAATTGCTCATCAAAGATGGAAATAGATAATGAAGACTTAACCCTAGTAGCTATGACCTTAGCCATAATTTTATAGATACAATTGCACAAAGATATAAGTTTGAACTCCTCAAAAGATGTTGGATCATCAAATTTGGGAATAAGGGCTATGAAAATGACATTGAAAGTGGCAAGCATCTTTCCTGATCTTCTTGACTCTTCAACACTCAAAAAATCTTTGTCAATGTCTCAACAAAACCCAAGAAAAACTACAAAGGCCAACCGTTAGGGCTTAGACCTTGTTGTTGTGGAAAGAGAGCAATTTTTTTTTTAACTTTTCTTTTTAAAATGTCCTCTAGCGACCTTTCATTATCACCATCATTGACAACGATGGGAAAAAGCGAGGTCGTTTTTACCACTTATGCAATAATAACCTTGACTTTTGCTTTATAAATCTCATTTGTGTTCTGCTTTAAATCTTGTTAAAATGATCTACACTTGTTTTGCCATGTCTTCAAAGTTGGAAACCACAGATCTATCACTCCCATTAATTTTCCATGGTCACTCAGCACCTATCCTCTTGCCACCCAAGGACAGTCTATGAATTCTATTCTCTAACAAAGGGGATTTGTGTCAGATACTTCTTCAAGTTGCTTTAGTTATCCCTCAGTTACTGTAGCGAACAAATGGGGTTTTTCATGAAGATTAGAGGCAAATGGGAACATATGCGAGGGAGGATTTTGTTGATTGGCAGATAACAAGGAATTCATACTGAGGTAGGCTGAAAAACACCCAAACCTAGGTGTGGGTTTTGTGGGGGAACCATCCAACTAAAGGTGTCAGGTGTTAACATTCTTCGTATGGATTGCATACTAGTGAAAGCACTTTCTGTTTTCATCCCCTTTTTCTTGACAAAGTGATTTGTTTTTTAACTTCCAAGTTTCCTCTTTATCTGCTAGAATTTCCTTTTTCTTTTCTGCTCCAACTTGTTGGAGCTAAATTTAAATGGGCATGGGGGTTATTAGAGGAAATTTCAGCGTAAAAGTGGCGTCCTAAGGAAAATTAATAAAATAACGGTTAAAATAATAAAATAAGAGATGAATTTTTGAGGTAAAAGTAGAAAACTACTTTTTTTTTAATTGCATTTTTGGCCGATCTCCTTATAGGTTTACTCAAATTTCAAGTGTAGACACTCATTGGATGCAAAAATAAATTTGACATCCAACGAGTACCCATCATGCATACTTTTGAGAAGACCCACATTGAAAAAAATCACAAATACATTAAAACAACGTGTTTAACACGTTTTTTTAATGTATCTGCAATTTTTATCAAGGTGGGTCTTCTCAAAAGTATGCATAATGTGTACTTGTTGGATGTGAAATATAATTCCGCATCCAACTAGTGTCTACATTTGAAATTTGAGTAAACCTATATGGAGATAAACCAAAAATACAATTAAAAAAAGTAGTTTTCTTCTTTTCCCTCCAAAATATTTACATGTACCCATTTTTAAATTTAAAGGGTTTTGATTGGTTTACATCTTATGACATGGAAAATACATGAAAATTTCATGGGTACTTTTAGGCTGAAATTTCCTCTAATGTTTCTCACTAATGAAGCCATCTTAAGGAAGATAAGGAAGTGATCTAATTACCCCCTTGATCCAACCCATTACCCTCATTTGATCACTAGTCAAATTTCCGATGACTAAAATCTATCCAATCTCTTTGCAATTCCACCCTCTCCCACCCCTTGTTCCTCTAGGTAGGTCTTAACTTGTTAGGACCTACACCAGATAGACCCACCTCCAACTTATTCAAGAAAAAGTCAAACAAAAGATTAACTTGGGTTGAGAGACCCCAAATTTCAGCTCTCCCAATCAAAATATTAAGATCTACCCCTAGGTTGAGATTCTCCCACTTAATAGATTCCATACTGCATATTTTCTCCTAATAGTTGACCCTATCAACATAAAGGTTGTAGATGTTCCAGATTGTGATATCTTTATCTAGCTTCTGGAAGTTAGAGCATGTTAAGAATCCCAACCCTCCAGCCGTTAACTAGAGTAGGCTTATTTTTTAATGAGGCTACCTAGGCCTATGCAATGAAAGTAAATATAGATCATGAGGCACCCCCCGTTGGGTCTATATTTCCTCTAAGATCCTCCAAATGGAATCCTTCTTACTAGATAGGACTTCACAAAAAGCATTTGCTTGAGCAATACAAATGTTAGATCTTCTATATTTAACCAACACTTTTTTCCCTTTCCCTTCAAAACAACCCAAACCTCCTTACACATCCCAAGCTAACATCACCTATCACCTCTTTCTAGGATCTCAAATTATATCTATTACCTTTCTCAATAGGAATCTTCTCAGGATTACTACATTCATCAAAACAATCTTCACTTGACTCAAACCCAATGGATTCTCCTTCAACAAAAACAACCTTCTGCCCACCTTAGAGCCGCACCACCTTTCTTCTCATAATGGTTTGCCCCCACCAAACTACTTGAAGATATAGAAAAATCCTTACAAGTTAGAACTATGCACAACATAATTCACATTGTATTCATACTGGTTGTACTCTTCAGTTCCATTAACATCCCATTAATCTACTTTTGTGGTCATTCATTGGACATTAATATAATTATCTTATCTTATTCCCATTTTTCTAGAAGCAAAAAAAAGAAATTGCAAAGTTAATGGGAATAGGTCTTTAATAAACTTAACAATTTCCACTTGTAGATGATTCTTGTATTGAAGAATCTCCTTTGATGGCAGAACAATCTCAATAACCACTTGAGTGTTTGCATGAGCTTCCTTCACAACAAGCCCATTTTTCCCAATAACCTCCTGACAGCCTCTACCCTTCAAAACAGGCACCTCAATTTTGTTGTAAAGTGTAACTAGGTTCGGTCTTCATAATGACTTGTAACTATGATCAAAGAAAATAAAATGTATTTATTGTATTCCTTGCATCATGGGTTTCATGAGCAAGATGTTTTATGGAGGAATGAGGTTTGGTCTGACATTCTTGGGTTAAGAAGACATTATTGCAGGTCGGTTATTAGACCACAGTTTAGCATTACAACTCAAATATCATACAATAAGTATGTGTTGCAGATTCGATGGTGCTGCTCAGTGTGAAGGTGATGCTTAGAAGAAGGTTTCCGTGATGGTATATACATCACAGTGCTGCATGATAACAAAACAATGCTACACTGTGCTACATGGTGCAATCAAGGAGGATGACTGTGTCTTGGTCTTGGAGAGGCAGTTTAGGTCAAGGTTTTGTAATGGTCTCTGTACTCATCAGGTGAAGAATCTATAACAAGAGGTTTGCGGGTTTTCCCCTCAAGTGGAGGGGTTTTAGCCCTGGCTTGGAGCCTAACTATTGTTTCACTGATGTTATTGTTTTGATAGCTGTTTGTTGTTTTGAACATAATAATAATAATGATGAACGCAGATAATAAGTGTAAAGATGCAACACAAGCAGTTATCATGTAAGAAGAGAATTTGTATTAATTTTTGTCCTGCCTAATTCTCAACATGGTATTAGAGCTATGGTTACAAGAAAGGGCTATCAGTGATACATATTTACTTCAGTTTGGAGGTTACAATCTCGGCTTGGATTCATTGCAGCTTCTATAGTACAGTGATTATGAAACATTTCACCTACATCACAGGCTCAATGTTCTCTCTGTACTCAATCCAGTGATACTTCAGTTCGGATGCATTGGTCAACAAGCTCAGATATCAGTCAAGGAGTACTACCTATACTCTAGTACTTACATGCTAACAGTCATCTTGAACACAGTTTCGGCATACATATATCTCCACGGTTCGGACTCACTCTGAGATTCTTGGTGATATAATATAGTTTGAAAGGGGAATAAAACTCGGATATCACAGTTTCAGATAGATATATATCCAAAACTAGTGCTGAGGATCACAAGACTGTATACCCAAAACTTGTCATTGTAATAACTTTAGAATACATTGAGATCTTGTCACCTGTAATCATATATATATATATGTGTGTGTGATTTTCGGATGGGCAAATTACAGTGATTACAGGTGACAAGATCTCGATGTATTCTAAAGTTATTACAATGACAAGTTTTGGGTATACAGTCTTGTGATCCTCGCCACTAGATCACAAATCTCTGTACTCAAACTCAGATCAGTCAAGGGCACATATAATGCTGATTCAATCCTATATATATGATTTAGTGCTTCCTTCAATTCTTATATATTGTTAAGCTCGTAATGGCATGATCTCAACATACCAGTGGTAGTCACAACTTCGAAAGAATACAGTCTTGATCTGGATCAGGAATGGATGTCACGTGATCTCAATACCATATAGTCTGAAGCAACTCAAGAAAGGATCTCATTGAAGAAGATCATTCAAGAAAGCATCAAGGTGAAGATCTTCTCTTCACTTGCGAAGTAAGTATCTTTCATTTTCATAATCAATTTTGGTTAAATGACTTCATTTTGCAAGGAGATATATAAGCTGGTTGTGTTACCGAAGGTCCTTGCATGAAATGAGGAGGATAGTCATATTCCTCATAGATAAGTGAAGTGATGGAAAGGAACTCTTAAGGTTCTATCACATGAACAATATTGGAGCTCGAAGAAGAATTATGAACATTACAAGAAAAGATGGTCCTTAAAGGACAATGTCAAATATAGGAGAAAGGAAAGTTCACATCAACATAAAGGATGGAAGGAGCTGATGAAAAGAATTCCATGGAAAGAGGGACTAAGAGATCATTAAGATTGGTCTCCCTCACAAGAAGTCTCTTTATGGCTCCTAGATCCTGCATAAGATATAGTAAATAATAGGATGCAGTGTAACATCATGAAAGCATTAGAAACAATATAATCACGAGGGCAACAAAATTCATGGGATTAGTAAGTTACCTCATTCAACAACTTAGGGTTTCTATGGAGGAAGACAAGTTGAAGGCAATAATTTTGCAAAACTCAAACATTTGAAGAAAAGGAAGAACCCGATTCAAAGAAAACCTAAGAAAGAAGAAGTGAAAGATCTCTACTATGATTGAGATCATTTTCTTCTTTAAGAGGTTTTCGTTGGTTGTAAAATAGTATGTTAGGAAGCATTGTATAGATGCATCACTCTAGAATTGGCATCATGATAAAAGCATTGAAGGAGGAGTACTTGTCATAAGATGTCTGAAACTAATGTGACAACCATGCTATAAAATTAGTGGCTTTTGGGAACCTCACTGAAAATATTTATGGAAAGCAGTCATCTAGATTAAGGGTCATCATTCAATAATCAATATGGAAACATGTGTTGACATTTTCTAATGGAATCCTCTTTGGATTCACTGGTTAGAAAGGAAGCAAAAATGTTTCATTGAGAATTCTAACTTGCAGAATTCTAGGATTAGGATATGATGACATATTGATGAAGCAGGTCAAGGGAATGAAACTTTTCATTCTAAGGAAAAATTGCTGCAAGATGATTCAAAAGAAAAGAGATGAGGTACATGTATATTTATGACATTGGATGCTATGAAGTCATGTCATATAGTTGCAGGTAGTATACTTCCATCTTTAGAAGTATGATCAAAAGAAAGTAGAAACTCTCTCGATGCACAGGTTGTCAATAGACATGTTCCACACTAGATGAAATTAACATAATATGTCCTCATATGGAGTATGAGGTGGCCAACAACAATCAAGGAACTCTGATTGGAAGTTGTTAAGAAAGATATGTGTGATAAAAGGAAGAAATCACGAAGATATGCAACCATGGAGAAACAATCAACATTAAATACGACCAAGAAGATTTGACAAGAAAGATCTCTCGAAAAAATATGAAGTCTCTGATGGAAGAAATAGAGACCTTGATAATAAATAACTTGGGGAGATGTGTCAACATGTATGAAGGATGTTGATACCAATAGGAAGATGTCATGATGAAAGATCATCACTAAGTTAACTTTTGACTTAAGTATTCATATTTATAATTGAATAATATTTGGATGAGCTTATGCAGGGCTACCGAAGGGAAGTATATGTCTTCCACTGTTGATGACCATATAGTAGAATGGAAGATCGTTAAAGAAATATGGTATGAAGATAGCAGCATGACATGAAGTTAGACTAGATGAGAAGACTGATGGATCACTCTTTGAAGGAATGATGAAAGTGATGGATAGTCTGTGCCTGATGAAGAAGTCCCGAAAGAAGAAGACTTTACAACTTGACATCGAAGGAAGAAAGCTACTCCTAGCAGTTGGACATTCCATGAAGCTGCTGCAAGTCTATTTAAGAGGGAGCTTGGATTGGGTCATCCCTGATTAAGAGGGAGTGGCAGTTGTGTTTTTCTATCTCATGTGTCATGCACTAGACCAAGACTAACAACCGTAAGTCTTAGTGAAGGCCATGAAGAGAAATGTAGACACATGGTGAATGGATCCTCCCTAATTGAGAGGGAGAGATAGACACGTCATTCTGGTCTTCAGTTGAGAAGACAAAATATAGGATTTGGTAACCATCTGGCATTTGATACTTTTGAGAATGTGGTAGGGTATTTCGATAAGAGTAGTTGTGGATGGATATTCTTTGAGGATTAGCTATCTCGATAAGAATAGTCCTAGGAGGTCATACTTAGTGAACATCTGGGTGGAGTATGTACCTTGGAGACAATGATGAAGGTGTCTATAATCATTGGTCTCGCCAACATTGTAGCTCATGGTCTCGCATAGAGATTGAGCTGTTAGTCAAGGCCTTGCACTATAACAATGCTGGTTAATATGAAGCTAGTTACAGATGGGTTACAAATCCGACTCTTCTTATGGGATCCCTTCAAAGTGATTGAGTGTGACCTTGTATCATTATGAATACCTCCCTAGTTAAGAGGGAATTTTGTAAAGTGTAACTAGGTTCGGCCTTCATAATGACTTGTAACTATGATCGAAGAAAATAAAATGTATATATTGTATTCCTTACTTCATGGGTTTCATGAGCAAGATGTTTTATTTATAGGTCAAAGACTTCTTGATGTCTTTAGGATTTATCATAAAGATAAGAGTCATTGCCATGTTAATAGAGTCATGTTACACTTGAAAGGAGACCTTAAAAAAGACAAGACATAGTCATCCTTAAGTCGGCCTCAACATATGCAAAGAAGTGACATGTCAGCTTCAATGAATAAATTTATATTATTGACATAATTGGAGACATGTCAATTCACTTAGGTCATGTTGGCTCAAGTATATAGGCGCACTTGTTCATTGGTTCAAGTCGACTCATTTATAGGCTTCAACAACTATATAAAGGAACCTCGACTCATCTCCTGCTATAGACAGTTCAGACATCTTCTTAAGCTCTCAAATGGGATTCCACAATTCGGATGCAATCTCAGTTCAGATACTTAACACGGTTCGGATTTAGTTTAGTGCATATGGAGGAATAAGGTTTGGTTATGGTCTGAGATTCTTGGGTTAAGAACACAATATTGCAGCTCGATTATTAGACCACAATTTAGCATGCAACTCGCATATCATACTATAAGTACATGTTGCAGATTTGATGCTGCCGCTCAGTGCGAAGGTGATACTTAGTAGAAGGTCTCCGTGATGGTATATACATCACAGTGCTGCATGATGACAAAACAATGCTACACGGTGCTACATGGTGCAATCAAGAAGGATGATTGTGTCTTGGTCTAGGAGAGGCAGTTTAGGTCAAGGTTTTGTCATGGTATCTGTACTCATTAGGTGAAGAATCTATAAAAAGAGGTTTGAGGGTTTTCCCCTCAAGAGGAGGGGGGGTTTTAGCCCTGGCTTGGAGCCTAACTATCGTGTCACTGATGTTATTGTTTTGATAGCTGTTTGATGTATTGAAGATAATAATAATAATGATGAACAAAAATAATAAGTGTAAAGATGCAAAACAAGCAGTTATCATGTAAGAGAATTTGTATTAATTTTTCCCTACCTAATTCTCAACAAATTTGAGCATCCCTCTCGTGTCATCTAAACAACTTTTTC
Organism: Pinus albicaulis; assembly: GCA_034641835.2. Classification (NCBI taxonomy): domain Eukaryota; kingdom Viridiplantae; phylum Streptophyta; class Pinopsida; order Pinales; family Pinaceae; genus Pinus; species Pinus albicaulis. Next base: position 708,367,106 of record CM076578.1, read on the forward strand.
ATGTATTGGAAGTCGGAACCATAGGTGATGATTGAACTCTGTTCTCACCATTCACCTAGCTCTTTTGAATCCAAGTCTTTTTTGTAAAAGAAAACTAAATCATGGGCTACGTAGCCATATTTATGACATCAAATGCATCAGAAAGGGACCCCTGTGTACTCTAGAGTTTGCAAGAAAGTATTAGCTCCTTTTTGCATGGAAATTTTAGTTGCTAATCCTTCTATTAGGTTAATGCCCACAAGAATTTGAGCCACAGACATAATGCTGGTTTCTAGAAAACTCCTACCTGCTTCTATAAAATATCTCGATTCATTACCAATCACCTTAAAGACCTCCAGAGTCCAGAAATCTACAGGGATGCCTGAGCACTTCATTCAAACAAAAGTAATATCAAACCTTTCAAAGCAGGACTCAAGGAAAGGAGTACATTGCTTGAGCACAAGTGGCGATAGAGTCCCATATCCAATCTGCATCGAAAATCTTCCTCAAGTCCTTCCGAGACCTAAACATAAATCCCTACCCTCCCTTTGATGAAAGGAAAATTTTGGAATATAACCTATACAAGGAGCCTATTCTTCCTTTAACCATAGTATCAATGATGCCTCTCTCACTTTTTGACTGTGGAATTACCCCACCAAAGATTGAGAGGCCAATCCAACATCCTTGTGCATTTTAATATCCTCACCTGATTCCAATTTTACAACTCCTCTGCTTAATGCACTCCTTTCTTTCCTTGTACCCACAGCCTTGTCAACACTACCACCATTCACCTTCAAACTCATTACGAGATCCTCAATACCTAAACCACACTCCTTAATAAAACTTCCTCTCTATGCATTTCATCCAAACTTTTATCAGCTTTGGCTACCTACCCTTTTTTCAACTAGCTCAAGAGGGGCAATCAATGAGGGCATGGCAACGTAGGAAATACCATTAGTCATAGGACCAACCTCTACATTATTTACCACCAGAGTCCAGACTTTCCTGAACTCCATTTGGAGTCTGGACACTAGTGACAGCTAAATTGACACCAAAAACTGCCCAAAGTCAACTTCATCAAACTTTAAATCAACATCTAGTAAAGATGCGGGATCTACAACTAGTCATTTATCTTTATGTGGAGGACGGTACAAACCCCTAGTATGTGGAGGATGGTACAAAATTCTAGTCTCAGCCATACTACTGTGAATTGCTGCAACCTCCCGTTGTGAGCTACACTGTGCTTCTAGACCACTAGGCACCTTTCCCTAAGAAAATCAAGACTTTGAAAAAAGAATAACTTTGGCCAACATCCTTAGGTCGTCTAAATATTGATGGATATGACTCCAGTAAATTCCCCATACCATCTTTGCATCCAACTGTTATATCTTCTGATTTGGCTGTGTCATTTCTTGTCCCTACTTGGCAACCTAACTTGATACCTTTGCTTTGATAAGACAACACTAGTGATAAAACTCTTATCACCCACTTTATCAACCAAGCCTAAAGTTTGTTTGTACTCATTATTGTCTAGATGCCAAGTTACACCACCAATATCCACCTAATGAGCTGAATCTCGACCTCCATCCATGCTTGAAGATTGATCCTTGATTGGGGACATAAAGATTTGACTTTCGTTTCATGGATATTTGGAGTAATTCAGAGCATCCTTGTACTGATCCATATTATGATCTGGAAACCCCAACCTGAGAAAGAAACCCTAGCTTCATTGTGCAGAAACCATAGCCTCCACCTCCAAGCTGTGTAGTAGATCCATCCACATTCAACCGAAGTAGGTGTGACATGTGATGCTTCACTTTATTGTTATTATTGATGTGGGTTAGATAATTGTTGTTATTATTTTTGGTACAGATTCTTTAGCACTAAGAATGATGTGAATGATTTATCCGACTCCTGGGGTAATTTAAATCTAATGTCAATACAATGGACCCTATAATGTTTCCATTGATTTGACACCATAGCTTATGAGTTGAATATCAGAATCAAGATCTTAAACGAAAACCATAGTTCTCAAATTTATCTGTATAGGTTCAGTATTTCATGTTTTCTTCTTTCTTGTTTGGAATTACAAGAAAAACATCTTCAACTTTGGTTTTTCCATCAGAATCTGAAATTTTGTTAGAGGGATGACATTCTGCCTTTTTCCTTTGAGTTGTTGAAGAATGATGTTTTGCAAGAACTTGTTCTTGTTGTTGCCATGTCCTGAATAACTTAAATTCAAAATTCAAACATTAGTATCTGTAAATTCTTGGCTTTGACTCTATTTTTTAGACTGTTTGAAATTTAGTATTTGAAAATTCAGGGCACACAAGGCGGATATTGCAATGGTTTGATCATTTTGCTGGCATTGGAGAATCTGAGCACAAACGTGGCGCCAAGTCAATTTCACAATTTGCATTTGTGAACAGAGACATATGTTGGGATGAGCTTGAATGGAAGGGAAGGCATGGCCAATCCCCTGCAATGGTTGCAACAAAACCACATTACTTTATGGACTTGGATGTTCCTAAAACCGTGGAAAATTTCATTGAAAATGTTCCAGAGTTTTGGTCGTCTGAACAGTTCACAAAAATTGTACAAGATGGTGAGATTATTTCTCTCGATCTGGAGTTTTTTGTAGATGAGCTTCTTGAAATGATGTATAGATATGACTCTTCAGAGGTGTGGCAGGCTGTGCAAGAGTTTCTTTTAGAGGAAAAATTTTGTTCTCTTTGTCAGCGGCTTCTCATTCTTCTCAGTGATATGGAACTTTTAACATTCCTGAATGCTGTGGGGAAAATCCTTGCATCTAGAAACAAGCATAATGGGTTTGATTCAAGGGATAAAGTCGAGATGAAGACATCACAATTCAGCTGGCTTGAGACTGTCATGTCCACAGGTATGGAATGCCAATCACTTGATGAGCTACTTCTCATTAATGCCTGCATCAATCAGGGCCGCCAGATTTTGCGGCTTTTGAGGGATGAAGAGCATGAAGAAGAAAGGATAAATCTTGAGGGGATTATGTTGGAGATGAAACAAAGCTCAAAAGATAGTGAGCACTGGGCTTTAAGAAGAGAATGCATACATATGAAAAAATGGATGGCAATGAAATTTCTTGCTATTGAAAATTGGGTCTTACATTACCATCTTTCCAGTGAGTGCAAAACAGTTGCATCCTGTGAATCCTTATTTACTTTAAATGGGATCCAATTTGATCGCTACTCTAATGAGCTTTCTACCATAGAAAAAAGCTTAAGATCTTCTCATGGTTCAAAGAAATCCAAGAAAAGAAGAAAGGAGAAATCTGGAAAAAAGAAAAGAAGAAAACTCTCATCCAATGACTACAGCAGTGCAAGTGGTGACGAGGATATGGGCAAGGAATATGCTAACATATTGATCCGGTCAGAATTGGAGGAAAAATGGATACTTTCCACCGACAATAATGCATCAATCTGGAGCATGGTGAGAGTCTCCAACATGCTTTAGTACTTTGTGGTGAACTTAACTTTGGGCCAACTTCATCGATATAAAATGGCTATTTGCTTGTTTGTCATTGATATTCCTGTCTGTATGGCTTTTCTGTTTACTTTTAAGTTAGTACAGGAGATGAGAATAAGTAATAGAAAGACCAAGTTTGGAGGGAATTGGAGGTGAGAAAATAGAGCATCTTATTGGACCTGTGTATAGTTTTTCTGTATACTTTTAAATTTGTTTCAAAGGTGAGAATAAGCAATAGAAATATTAAGTTGGAGAGAAATGGAGGTGAGAAAACAGAGCATCTTGCTTGATCTGTGTGTATAGTTTTTTCTGTTTACTTTTAAGCTTGCCACATTGTATTTTAATCTTGCTGTATTTTCCAGGCTGATCTGCCGGAGTATCTTGCTGGATATGCTGTTATGAGCTGGTTAAAATGGGTCATCTCTTGTTGGACTTGTGAGTTGGGCTAGCTGGCCAAGATTATTTCACATTTTACTCTTAGATTTGCCCAGGTTGATCCGACAGGGGAGGTTGCTGCACATGCCTGCTATATGCTGATTTAAGTGGGTCACCTCCAGTGGGATTTCTTGATTTGAACTTGAGAACCAAACATTTAGCATGTTTGGCTGATGTAAGTAATTCTATTTTTATGGTATTTTACAAGTAACAGTTATCTGTGTTCTGTAGAATGACTGAGCCATGGGCATTTTGTTTGTTTGTTTCTAGGTCACATCTTCACTGTAAAAAACCAGGGACAAATTGCTTCAACTTTGATTTGGGGAATCATTGCAACCTCCTCTTTTGAGGTAAACATTGGAGTATATAATTTCTTTCAATAACTTTCTCCTTTAAACCAAATATATTTAGCTAAAGTTCAATTAAAAACTGTAGCCTATGCTACATTTTTCAAAGAAATGATTCCACAGTTCATTGGAGAATGTCTTTTTCTGAGATCTACAAATGAATATTATATTTACGGTACATCATTGCATAAACAATCTTTGTGATCAGCAAGGGTTTGTTATACCAAGATCGTTGGTGATATGCTCTTGTGGTTGCTACTGAAACTGATAACTGAAACATTATAGCAGTAAAGTCATCTTCTCTGTGAAACAGAGAATAGTGTGCAGATTATATGAAGAGTTCTGAACATCAGAAGAGGGTTATAGATGAAATTACATGGGATGTAAAGGGTGAGTAGAAAATGTTCAAGAGAATCCATCCACATAGATCACTTTAAATAAATTGGCCATGTTCATATCCGAAGTGAGTCAAGATGGGGCTTGAATGCATCTTATAATGCTTTTGATCTGTTACATCATTATTCTACTAAACTTTTGCTTCATACTAATGTGACATCATTATTTGTAGCTGAGTTATTGTTGAGTGACCTGAGGTATTTATGAGTAAGCAGAGCTTAAAGGGTGAGTAAAAGATGTTCAAGAGAATCTATGCACATACATAACATTACATGAATTGCGCATGTTCATATTAAAAGTGAGCAAAGACGGGGCTTAATTACATCTAATATTTCTCAATGTTTTTGATCTGGTCACACCATTATTCCAGTCAACTTTTGCTTCATACTAATATGACATCATTATGTGTAGCTGAGTTATTTCTGAGTTAGCAGAGATATTTTCAAGCTTGACAATTTTTTTTTCAGAATTTTGTCGAGTTTTGCTGAGTTGATGCTCATGATTTTTTGAGTATATGTTACCTTCATTTCTCTTATAAGTTGAGTTATTGATTAGTTTTGCACCCAATGATTGTTTAGTTTTGCCTTGAGTTGATATTTCATTTTATGTTCACTGAGTTTTGAGTCTGAGTTATGTGACTTCGAAATTAACAAAAGAGTGAACAGTTGCCTTGAATAAGGTGGGATCCATGGATGTAAAAGTGGATGTAAAGATTCACTGTCTGCAAATCTACCTGTCAATAACTTGTATGGATTTTAACTTTTCTTAACAATTATATTTCAATTGAGAAATATCTATATGATGCATTTTCCCAAAGAAATAAATAGTGAATGTCCTACAAGCAATTGCATATTTCATCATTGGGATCAACAATCCTTGAGCTTATACACAAATTTTATAGGGATGGACATATCATGATCATTTGTTGTTAGTTGTTATGCCCCTGGACTTTACAGCCATGCACTATATTGATAATCAATACATTGTGTAGCATCGAAGTCATCATCCATGAGAAGCAGATAGTTTGCATATTATATGATTAAGTTCTCAACATCACACAATGGCACTGCATGAAAAGGGGATGCAAAGAGTGTGTAGTATGTATTAGATGCTCAAGAGAATCTGTCTACATGCATCAAATTAGATGACTCTTCGAGCTTCATATCCTAGTTGTGTTCAAATAGTGTTGAATGCATAGTAATAGCTGAATGCCTTTCATCTGTTTACACCATTGTTCAACAAATTTATTGCTTCATACTAAAATGATGCATATTGCATGTCTAAGCACATCAAATTAGATGAATCTTCGAGCTTCATATCCTAGTTGTGGTCAAATAGTGTTGAATGTATCTTAATAGCTGAATGCCTTTCATCTGCTTAGACCATTATTCAACTAATTTATTGCTTCGTACTAAAATGATGCATATTGCATGTCTAAGCATTTGGTGCACTTGGCACATTGTTTATGATTAACAAAATGAAAAGAAGAGGTTTCAGCTCATAACCATTTTCCTAAAACCCTCAGTAAATGAGCTTTAACCCAATTAACTGTATAGAGGAAAATCTTACAAGATTGTCACAACTTGCCAATCATTTGAGCAACCGTGCTTGCTAATAAGGTGGGATCCTTAGAAGTATTGGTTGGTGGACTACTAATGAAAGAGTGAGTGGTTGCTTTGAATAAGGTGGGATTTATGGATGTAAAAAATGTGCAACCATTGTGTTGAAGACTTCAGGGAGACTATCTATAAACATATAGTAATTAATAGACCATTTATCAAAGAGAGCAACTACCAGGTTGAATGAGTTGGCAGATTTGGTAGATGTAGTGTCTGGTGAACCACTATTATTTCTCGGTGTATATTTAAACAAAATTGAGGTTGGGTGGAATGGAACAAGCTTTGGCGAATGTATCGGATGGAATGAGCTGGCTTTTTTGAAGGCATTGAAATATTGGTTGTTTCTTGCTAACTGACTGAATTATCCCATGCTGAATGAGTAAAATGTGGCTGATTTTCTCTCATCAACGTAACCAGACCAATTCCTATCTGTGGACTAAGGCAATTGAGGTTATCAAGTGCAACCAAATTACCTTGCATGTTGGTGCAAGATTGGGTGCAGGTGCAGGCGCAGGCGTGGCAGGTGAACCAAATTTAGGAATTGCAGGTGCAACAAGTATACATGGTTAGAGAGATATCAAATAAAAAAAATGGTTATAATTTCTAAACATAACAATAAAATATATTCAATGGTGATTAAAACCTAAAACATTTACTGAGGGACATTGAATTAATGATCTCACAATGCATACATACATACATTCATTCTTTCATATTTTTAATTTTTAATACTTGCATAGGTTGACTCATTCTTTCATAATTTCAATATTTGCATAGGTTAATACATTATTCCACGACTTCATTCAATTTTAATTTATCGAGATTCAATACATCAAAGGTTTATCAATCAATACATAGAGATTGATGATTTTTGGAAATAGAGAGATTCAGTTGCTGCACATAGAGACAATAAAGATAACAAATACTGTTAAGATCTGTATTTGTTAGTTTCTGAGAAGAGCGTCTGAGCTTCAAAGCTCCTTAGCAAATTAGTGAAGCAAGATTGGATGATGATAGATATAACATAGAACATCTGAGGATTCATAAGAAAATCTTGGAAGATACTAGCCAATGTGCAAAAGGTTAAGCTGCTTGCCAATCTGACAATTAATATGTTGGATGATGAGGATTTTATTTTCTCTACTAGTTATTAAAGGAATTCAGTGAAAGATTGTTTCCTAGAAAGGAGGCCTGAAAACATAAGATATTAGAATATCGTAGATAATGTGCACAGGATAAGATACCTGTCTCTATGAAAATAACGGTAAGTTTCCTTTGTTGATTACTGAAGGAATTCAAAGACGACAGGGTATGCGAAGAAAGATATTAGTTGGCAGCTAAAGAGATGATAGTACCCAAGAGTTTAAATCGTCACAGCCTTGCAGATAGAAAAGAGGAGAAACTCATGTGTCTTGGGGAACTCCATGGACTGCAAATTTCTGGTTGATTGACCATGAATGTGCCAAGCACCCTAATAATCACACTGAAACCAATCAGAGTAGCGAGGATGAACTTTTTAACATGCGTAATGTATTTTAAATAGTGGTTTTCTTGTCAAAACTTATCTGAAATGGCACTAAAACTACATAATTTTAATTCTGTTGGTGACACCATATTAGAACAAAACCACCCTATCTGTTAGCTTATGGTTCAATGCAATAGCAGATTTCTGTTAGCTTATGGTTTAATTGTTTAACAGTCGGATATATAAACTCATGATCAATAAAGATAAGATACTCCAACACATGATAAAACACAACCCTACCAGAGATTGCTAAAAAGATAACTTAGTTCTAGAATGTACAACAAAATACAATATAGTCATGTTAGTGTCTAAGATCTTTGGTTTTATGATTTTGGATCACACAAGAGTTAACAATTCCAATTGATCTAGGTTTATAAAGCTTTTGGCTTACAATAAATAAATAGATCTCATGCACAACCTACAAACTCAAATTAGATGATTTAATATGTAGAGAAGTGGATGGGTGGTCAATTTTGACCTTTTCAACATTAATGTTGAAATGGTCTTCCATGCATAGTCCACAGGTCCAGTTTTTGTCATGTAACTTCTCAATATTTAAAATTGATTGGGTCAAAGATCAAGTTTAATCGAAGTCTAGTCTTCATCAACAATCTGTGTTAACTTGAGATCTTTTGCGATATCACCATTGCCATGCTAACTTAGATTTTGTGTCAAAGTGGTCCCATGCTAGACTTTGTCCATGCTAGAACAATTAGTGCACCAAAATGATGTACAAACATTGTCATGTTTCTATTCCAATCCTTTGTTTATACTCACACTGATCCCATCTCATGTCAAATTGCATTCAAAGTGCACTTGAGTTTCCATTAAAGTCAACTATTGGTGTTGCTAATAAATATAGTGCATACAAAATTGTTGCATGGGACATTGGCAAGTAGGGAACAATGAAAAAAAAGGCAATGAACTTTTCAAGGAAGAGGCCAAGAAGAGGCTAGAGGAGATAGAATTAAAGGGAATATTATTGCAAAATATGAGAAGATAACTAGGGAGAAACATCATTAGTCGGTCAATTTTGAAGTTGCAAAATAAGCACGAGAAGTGTACAATTTTATTAGATAGAACATGCAACTTTGAGAGAATCACTAGTAATTTTTTTAGTATTTATTAACAATCAATTAACATAAGAAAAGGGATTTGATAAAGTATACTACAAAATTTGGAAGTGCATTGGTGAAATTAGAGAAAAGTAGAATAAAGAGAACACTCTATGGAAGGCATTGGATGAAGTCAAGGTAGATGAATGGATTTGTTGGAAAATTTGATGATATGGTCTCAAAGGTAACAATGTAAACATTTTAGTTGAGATCAATGTTATCAGAATCGGACCAGAACTAGTGGAATTGGCTGGTCCGACTGGTTTGGGGACCAAATTGGTTCGGTTGAAGGTTTGGAACTCGAAATGGATGGTATGGTACTGAACCGACCATTTTTCACTGAACAAATTGATTTCGTACGATTTGACCTTAAGATATTGGAAACACTTTTTTTTATAAAGAAAAATATATATATTTTTAAGTGGACTTAGGATGTTTGAGAGTGGCTCCGACCTCATTGGATTTAAACGGAGAAAGTAGAATTTTAGATCTCACTCAAAATCCAACGAACTTAATAGTTTTTCAGGATTTGGGGATTGGGGGGATTACAACGTTTCCATTGGATTTTGTCCTTTGTGTATCTTGATGTTAGTGGCGTTGGTTGTTGAACTCCTCTATCATGACCTTACTAAAAATATACCCATCATTCAAACAAAATCTTGACTTGACATGCTATGTTTTTTCAATCTTATTTTAGTGCTTAAAGGGTGATATTTATGCCAAATATCCCAATATAGACAATGGTTTTGATGGTATGTAGGTATTTGTTGTAGCATCAGTTCTTTTGGATGCTAGAGGCCATCTAAAGCCTGTTTGTTGATGTATTTTCGATTCATGGATTGCTCTCAGTGCTATTTTGGTTATGTGCACTCTTACATGCTATAAAATTGAGAACTTTTGTTTATTTGTGTATATGGATGCATATATATATGTGTGTGTGTGTGTTTTTCTTTAAATTTTAATATTATGTGTTTTTGGTTGACTATTTTTTTGGCCCAATTTTTTTCCCTTTCCGGTTCTCAGTTCTTGGTTCAAAGGGTTTTTCCGATTCGATCATCGGTTCAGTTCTGATAACATTGGTTGAGATCGAGTTGATAAGTTTCAAAAAACTAGTTGAAGGTCACAGAACTGAAGAAAGTAATTGAAGGTGATATTGTGGCACATAGAAAAGCCTATGACAAACAATTCCAGATCAAGCCAAGATGGGACATACACAAAAAATGGTGCATGCTTCATTTTATAGTTCATTGATTATAAGATCTTAATTTACCTTGTCAAGAGTTGGATTTTGTGAGGAGATAGTTGATCAACACTTGGTTTCATGCATAAGCTAGACTGAATTGAATGGAGCTTGTTTATTCAAACCTGCAATAAGAAAATATGGTTGCTCAAGAAACGGTGAAATTGAAAGTAAAGGTCATGAATCACCATAGTTGGGTCTATATGTGGGATTGGAACAAAATGAAGCAACATTAGGTTAGTCATGGATAAACCTTGTTTATTGAGGGTTAGATAATGCTGGTATTTTTGGAGCAAACACTGAAAGAAACAAGTCTCCCATTGGATTTATTGGAGGATGCATTTGAAATTTCTACATTTGTTTTGAGTAGTACGTTGATCGACTTAGATTGTCTTCGTGTGGGAGGTGTGAGAGTTAATTGGTGTGTTAAGTTCTGTAAAGTTTAATCATTGATCACTGGTTATGGTATGTGTATCTTTTATGATAGGAGTTCAACTTCATATTTCTCCCCATTTATTAGATTTTTTTTTCCCAGGTATAACGTTCTTTGAGAACAAAATCACGACTTTCCTTTTTCGTTGTAGTTGGATAGCTGTTTTCTGTGGATAATGTCTCTAGGTTTATGGATTAAGTTTCTCTCTTTTAAAAATCATGATTTTGTATATGATATTCGATTTGTTTGAACTATCTGCATACAATTTGGTTGGTTGCTTTCTCTATATGTTCTTCTTTTGGGTATTACGTCGCTTGAAAGCAGGGAGGAGGAATGACGTGGACACACATTGCATAGAAATACAATTTGGGAGATACATCAACACTTTTCTATCTCGAGATTTGTGAATACATGCCTGAGACAAAAACATGAAAAACACCCATAATTTGAGTTGAAAATTTTAAGTAGTTACATGATTGGAATTTTTTTTTTTGAGATTATATCATTAAACATCCATGAATCTTGCACCTTCATTAGAATAAGATAAATGATTGTTGATGAAGTAATGGAATTTGTATGTGCAAGGGAGTGATAAATAAAATGATAATTTTTTTAAATAGTTTGTAGTTTTTGTGGAACGAACAAAGTTCGTACCTTTAATCAAATACCCCAAAAGACTTGGAATATAAAGATCTCCATTGAGATACAAGAATATATATATTAAGTAGTATGAATAAGAGTGATGAGGCACACTTATATACCTAGGCAGGTGCCTCTTCTTGGAAGGTCATGTCCTCTTAAACATGCTTCTTTAGTACTAATTACTAATTAATTATCATTATTTATAATTATTATATTTTACATTATTTTCTATATATTCTATTCATAACATTGCTTTGGGAAGCTTTGTCCTCAAAGCTTGTTGATGAAAAGGCTTGATCCCTTTTTCTGCTACGAATGGCTTCTACTTGATCTCTTTTTCTGCTACGAATGTCTTCTCGTCTTGAGACAATCATCTTTGTCGATGCAAGTTGATATGATCTTCTAAGTGACAAACAAAATTGTCGCACGGAGAAGGGAGTGGACCATCCTAAATTATTTTTTTGTTAAATTTTTTGATTACAGGAAACTTGTTATGACCTGTTATCACTGGATTGAGATGTGCGCACTTTAGTATTCTTCGGAACATCAGTTTGTTGTTTTATTCTGAATGGTATAGATACATAGCTTGATTGAGTTGTCTACTCTCACGATTCAGATGTCGACAAGGAATTTTTTTGGTTTGACTTTTCCTTATTAGGTGTGGCAATTTTTTTTTGATTTTTTTAATTTTTTAATTAATTAATTAAATTTTTTTTTTTTAAAATTCTCTGGCGATGATGCTGCTCCTTCAACTGGCTTGTTTTCTTTTGGAGTTGTGATATTTATTGGATCAATGTTTGTTTTTTCTTCAACTTGAATTTCTACATTTGAAGATTTCAACGTTTCCTTTTCAACAAGATGTTGCACCTTGTTTTCCAACAACTTTTTATCCTTCTTAAGCTTCTTAATTTGCGTTAGTAATTTTTCCTTGTGGTCTTTGAGGTGAGTAACTTCTTCATTCTTGTTAGTGGTGATTTTGCCAATTTTCCTTTGCATATTTTGTATTGTTTTTTTACTTTCTTGAAGAATTACTTTTGAGATATCTAGTATGTCTTCTGGTGTTACTGAATTCAACTTCACTGTAACATCTTGTAGTGTTACTTTTTTTCTTTTTGTAAGAGTATCACATTTTTTTTCTTCATATTTAGGATAAAAGATGCTAATGATTCGATCCAAGGAGAACCTATAATTATATCACTATTGTTGCAAAATAAGGTTTTAATGGTGAATTGCGAAACAAAAGTACAGTCCCCAATACATAGGTGTAGATTGTCTATGTCGTATTGTTTGTCATTTGTGTCAACAAAATTCTTTTCAATTATATTTGATTCAGGAACCATTAATTGGTTAGCATACTCGGTACTAACATAATTATTATTTTGTGTAGGATCGATAGAGATGATAACGATGATAACCTCCTTAACTACAAGTGACCCTTTGATTTTAAATATAACACAAACACACATACTATAAGATTTAGGAAATCTTCCCTCGATTTAGATTCAATTTCCTTTTATAATTTGAATTTGAATTTTCCCTTTATTCTTCTTACTTCTATTTCTTTTCTCCTTTTGCAATTAAATAATCTTGTATAAAAGTTAAAAAGTTCTTTAATTCAACTCTCATTTTTTTCAAACTGTAAACCTTAACCTTTTTTTTGTAAGTCACTTTTATGTAAACCTTAACCTTTTTTTTGTAAGTCACTTTTCTGCTTATTATTTTCTAGATCCGCGTCCTTATTGTTGACTCTCAGTACGTGGAAGAATTTCAATTTCTGAAATGATTTTCCCAGGCTTTTGATTCTAGAGATCAACCTTGACAATCTTAAATCTAGCGGTGAAGAGTTAGTCACAATAGTATTTATAATAACCTAAGAATCCCCAAAAACATTTGCCTCCCTGATATCCAAATCTATGAGGAACTTGAGGCCTTGGAAAAGTGCCAATGCCTCTGCTTGAATGCTGGAAGTGAGGCCCAGGCCCCAGGCGAAGCTGTGGATCGTTGTGCCTTTAGTGTTCTTTATGACTCCTCCTGCACCAACCCTTCCTGGATTCCCCTTTGCAACCCCATAAAAGAACAGAGAGAGATTCGTTTGGTCGGAGATCCGATCTTGGAAGTCTTTTTCTGTTTCCCTTATTTGCCAGTCTTTGGGGAGGGAAATATTTTTAAGAGCTTTTTGAAATTGAAGATCTAGAGAAGAACCCTAGACGATGGCCTCTTGGCTTAGATTTGAGTCATCTTTTTGATCTCCCAAGCATTCTTTCAACTGAAATTTTCCCTTGAGCACTACAGTTCTGACTTCTTGCTCTTTATTTTGGAAGATCCTTTTGTCCCTTTCAAGCCAAATCTACCAGCAAATAATTTTTGGGAGGGAGGACCATGCAGCTTTGATCACCTTGTTTTTAGGAGAGGGGCCAGGGTATCTATTCAACCACTTTGCAAACAACTCATGGATGGTGCTGGGGAGGGGGAAATTGGAATTCCAATTGCCCAACAGATCACGCCAGAGTTGCAATGCGAATTTGCAGTCCAGAATAAGATGTCTGGCGCATTCCACATTTTCTCTGCACAAAGAGCACCTTGACGGACCATGGAAGCCTCTCTTATGCAAATTATAATCAGTCAGGATTTTTCTGTGGCATAAAAGCCAGCAAAAGTGATCGATTTTAGGTAATGAAGGATGATGCCATATTCCTTTCCATGGTGCAAGGTCTGGAGGAGCGTGAGGCTATTCCAGAAGCTTAGTGTATCCCTATGCCACGGAGAAACCACATGCCATTATACCCCAGTCTTGAGTGTCCTTCTTGCGTGCGTGAGAGGGGGCCAACCTGTGCAACAGAGAGAGCAAGGTAATGCGGTCGTGATGGAACTTCGGGGGGGTCTCAATTTTCCAACTTGCCCAGGTTGTGCCGTGCCAAGTGGAGATATCCCACAGAGTATGTAGACCGGAGTCGATCATCCAATTCCACAACAAAATGAGGGATTTTCTCTCCCCCAAAGGCTCTCTGTTCATAATACGATCTGTCCAAAGATTAATGCTTCTACCATTCCCAGGGATCCAATAATCATGGGAGGTAATTAGTGGGGCGACTTTTGAATAGAATTTCAGGAAAGAAGAGTTGTTGTGAGGGAGGGGCTTATCCAAACAACAGACTCTCTTGCCTTTGAAATGTTTCCTCCACAACACCAACTGTGCCCAGCCAGGCTTGGGAGCTATGATTTTCCATAGGATTTTAGCTCCCATGGCAATATTCTGCAGGCAGAGATTTTTGAAGTTCAACCCCCCTTCCGACAAAGGTTTGGAAACAATTTCCCAATTGACAAGGGGGATTTTTTTCTCATTTTGTTTGCCTCCCTTCCAAAAGAATTGGTGAATAAGGTCCTCCATCTTCCGAAGGATGCCAACAGGAGCAAGAAGGATTGAGAATTGGAAAAGAGGGAGACTGCTGAGCACTGATTTGATGAGCACAGTCTTGCCAGCGATATTTAGCCAGGTGAATCCTCGGGCCTGGAGCTTATTCTTGAATTTCTCCAACTGGGGGAGCCAGTCTCTGCTGTAAGCTCTCTTGAGGAAAACAGGAAGTCCAAGATACTTAAAGGAGGTCCAGGAAGAGGAGGCAGTGAAACCAAAACATCTAGCAATGGAATTGAGCAAGATGGGCGAAGCGTTCCAGCAATAGATGTGACATTTCCCATTGTTGAGAATGCTGCTAGAATCCTTACAAAAATCATCTAGAACTCCTTTGAACCTGGAAGCTGAAAGAACAGTGGCAGCCCCCAGCAGCAAGGTGTCATCTGCGAAGAGGGCATGATTAATGTTTTTAACCCCTCTTGCTATACTTAGGCCAACGATCTCCTAGTTTTGCAGTTTCTTATCAAGCTGAAAGCTGAGGTCATAGGCTTGAAGGATGAAGAGGAGAGGTGTAAGGGGACACCCCTGCCTTAGTCTTCTTGAGGCTTTGAAGAAATTAGCAGCTCTGCCATTCACTAGAGGAGCAATCTAGGGCTCTGAGATGCAAGCCCGAACCCATTTTACAAAGCTCTCACCAAATCCAAACCTATGTAAGACATTCAAAAGGAAACTATGCCTGACTCGATCGAATGCATTTGCTAAGTCAAGTTTGACAACCATACCTTTTTCATTGCGGTGCAGGCTTTAATGGATCGCCTCTTGGACTAATATGAAATTGTCCACAATCTGCCTACCATGGATGAAGCCACCTTGATTATCCAGAATAATATTGGGGAGAATATACTTCAATTTGTTAGCGATTACTTTGGTAATAAGCTTGTAACCAATGTTACAAAGAGAGATAGGGTGGAATCTGTTGAAGGAGTTGGCACCTTTCTCCTTGGGGATGAGGGCAAGGAACACAGAGTTTGTGCTTCCTCCGATTTTCTGGCAAACTTGGGATTTTAGAACCATTTTATAGATATATTTTTCAACGATCTGCCAACATGATTGGAGAAATTTGGTTGAGAATCCGTCCGGACTTGGGGCTTTATCGGGGTCCATAGCAAAGAGGGCGTCTTTAACTTCATTCTTGGTGACTTTAGCTTCTAGCAGCTGATTCATCTCGGTTGTAATCAAGGGGGTACTAGTTTAAGAAGATTTGAGTTCTGGCTCAGATCAGTATTCTCGCTATACAAATTTTTGAAATGAAGGAAGGTTGTACTTTTGATGCTTGCAAAGTCCTTATGAGTGGTAGATTCTCCCTTGATTTCAACGATGGAGTTAAAGCATTTCCTGGCTTGAGCTTGCTTATGAAAAAATGAGGAGTTCCTGTCCCCAGCTTTAAGCCAAAGACAACGAGACTTTAGCCTCCAAAATTCTTCTTCGGCCAAGCAGGCCTTATGAAATTTCTGTTGGAAATGGGCCTCTTTGTCAAGGAGCTCTTTAGTTATATCAACATCTTTCGCCTGCAGCTGATGGGTATCTAACTGACTTTGGATTTTTTCCCTTTTAGTTGCAGGATTGGGAAGAGTTTTTGCCCAGCTTTTCAGAGCAGCTTTCGCTCTTCTAAGTTTTTCTTCGCAAACAAAGAAAGGGGAGCCATTAGCTGGTTGCGTCCAACTTTCCTTGACTATATGCATGAAGTCAAGCTCCTTGACCCAGAGGGGGCTAAATCTGAAAGGAATAGGACCAAGATCAAGGTCAGCCAGAAGCTCGAGCTTAATGGGTTTGTGATCGGAAATGCTGCAAGGGAGGATATGCATTCTAGCCTCTATACCTAGTAAAAGAAAGGAGTTTTGGATGAAAAATCTGTCAAGCCTTGCTGCGATGTGGCCAGGGCCTACTCTTTTATTAGACCAAGTGAACTTACCAGAAGAAGGCTTGATATCAAGCAGGTCCTAGTCCTGCATTAGGTCCTTCGCCCATTCCCTTGCCGAATCTTGAACTATGCTACCTCCTCTCTTTTCTGCCGAGAGTAGAGTGAGATTGAGATCGCTGGAAATAATGATTTTTTCTAGATTCACAAGATTTGCTTGGCTTCTTATGGAGTCCCAGCAGGCCTTTTTTTCCCCAGCGTTGACAGGAACATACACGTTGAAGAGACAAAAGGTCTCTTTTGTAACTAGATGTTGCATTTTTAATAACAGCCAGTGAGTATTTGGAGTCTCAGAAACTAGTGAGAACTAGCTAGCGTTCCAGAGAGTGCCCAGCCCTCCCGAAGCTCCACGGGCTGAGACAACTTTTGCACCACTTTTATTCCATAATTTCTTGCTTGCTTGCAGGAAGACTGAATCCTCCATTTTGGTCTCTTGGATGAGGAGTATGTTAGGGGCTTCTATCCTTATTAAATTTCTTATGGCTTCTTCTTTGGCTCTGCTCCCCATACCTCTACAGTTCCAGGGGACGACCTTCATCTTTTACCTTTGGTTTGATGGGCCCCCTTGGAGCCTTGGGATTGGATTCTCGCCATCTTTGGTTTTTTTGCTAAAAGCTTCTCAAGAGTTGGTTGATTGCGTTGAAGCTTGTCTTTGCACATTTCCTACTCTCTTTTTTCCTGATCGGTCCTGCGACCTCTTGTGGATCTCCTTACAGAGGCTTGAGAATCTCCTATTTCTCCTTCCTCCTCTGAATCCTCCGACTCTTGCTCTTCTTCCTCGGCTTCTAAGGGGTTTCCTTTAGAACTTTCTGCAAAACTTACACCCTTGAGAGAGGTAGAGGTGGTGCCTTGTCTGGGGAGACTGCCTTTTGGATCTCGGCCTCCTAAGTTTCCTCTATCTGTGAGTTTAGAGGATCGAACTTGTTTTCTTGCCCCAACTTGGGAGGGGGTTGCTGGGCAGGGGCCTGATGAGGGCCTTTGCCATTGGGGCCGCCAGGCTTGTGGGGCTTGTGAGAAGTTCTAGAGCTCTTAACCTGGTTCCAGCCATCCCCCTTCCCATGCTCTGCCTCAACATTGGACGGACAACCTCTAGCAAAGTGGTCGTAGACATGACATTTCCGGCATTTGAAGGGTAGCTGTTCGTAGTCAAGTTTTTGCATATGAGACCAGCTTCTGACGATAATTTGTATGGCCTTCGGTAGACCCACCTCTAGATCTACTTCTACGCAGATTTTGGCATAGTCATATTGGTCCTCATTGTTCGCCCGATCTGTGAATTTCCCAAGGGCATTGCCGATATGCTTCAACGAGTCCCAGTTCCAGCAGTGGATTGGAAGATTTGGGAGCTGGACCCACACTGGAACTGCCGTGGGAACATCAACTGCTGGATCGAAATCCAGCATCCATTTGTTGAGGTACAGGCCCTGAGGGCCCATGAAGTAGGGGCCATTCTGGAAGATCAGGTCCTTGTCATCTTTTGAGGAGGATTCAAATAGGAAGAAACCTCTCCCCAAAAAATAAGAGGTGACGTTGTTCTTAATAAAAGGTGGGTGCCCACCGGTTCTTTAGCGGTATTCGGTCGTCTTTTGAGAGTCGAATAGGAAGAAATATACTCCCAAAAAATAAGAGGTGGCGTTGTTCTTAATCAATGTATCAATGGTGCCTAGTTCTTGTGGCCGACCAGGTTCTAGGTGGATCTAGGAGATGGCCGAGCCGATGAAACCGACCAACAAGGGCATGATCGGCCAAAGACACGGACAACCTGGATCAATGTTTTACTGGAGGAAAGAGAAATAAAGGATATCATCCGACTTCTTTACAAACTTTGCGGCTTGAGGTTTTTTTCTTCTTTGTAGCCCATCCGACGACGGATTAGGTCATCTGCGGATGAAGGCGGTGGAGGGGGGAGGGGGGAGGCTTTGGGCGTGCCCAACACCTCCATGATGCCGTTAGATATCAAGCATGGGCTACCTTGCTCGATCGGATGCGACGGCAATTAACGCTAAAATCTATATTAATATTAAAAATGTATTTAATTTATATTAATTACATATATTATTAATATTATAAATATATTACAGTTAAATGTATTTTAATATAAATATAAAAGAATATTATTTTATTTTTATTTAAAAAATATTATTTTTAATATTATTTTGTCTATTAAAAAAATAAAGTATAATGAAAGATAATATTAGATTTTATAAATATTATTAACAACATTATTTATAGATACATTTTAAAATAAATATTGTTAAACTACATGATACTATTTCTTTAATGGATTATGGCACATGTGCTAGATGCATATGATGTAGATATATATGTATATGTGGATGTTTTGATTGATTTAAATTGGAGAAAGTTATCACTAATGAATATCATCTTTTAATGGAGAATATCACTAATGAATATCATCCTTTAATGGAGAATAACACATGGGATTAGATCCCTCACCCAATAGGACATAATGTGGTGAAATGTTGATGGGTCTACAATATCAAATTCACATTTGAAGGAATTATTGAAAAACATAATGCTCATTTGGTAGCTAAGAGAAGGCATCAACTACATTAAGACCTTTGCACTAGTAGCAAAATGAAATCTATTCAATGGATTCTTTCACATGTTGCTCACTTTGGACGGGAGGTAAATTAGATAGATGTAAAAAGTGATTTTCTATATCATGACTTCATTGAAGACATTTATATAGAGAAACCCCCATGTTTTTAGGAGGATGGTAGTATTGTGTGCTAAGTAAAAAAAATCCTTAAGTGATTTGAAATAGGCTCCCAAGGCATGAGATGAGAAGATTGACCACTTTTTCCTCAATCTTAGTTTCAAACACTATGAATCAAATCATATTACTTGTGTTACATGTACAAGTTGAAACATTGATTCTCGAATTAAATGTAAATGGTGTAGTCATTTCTTAAAAACATTGTTAATTTAATTTTGGGTTTCAAGAAACAATTAACATATACATTTAAAATGACTAACCTTCGTTTCTTGCACTTATTTTTGAGCATCAAAGAGTTGTAAATGGATGATGGTATCTTTATCCACCAACACAAATATGTGATGAATCTTTTATAGAATTTTACATGGAATACTATCAAATGTATGATATACCATACTGGTTAAGAACGAAGCTAACCAAGGAGTATGATTCCCTGATAGTCAATGTTGCACTATATCAATAGCTTGTCAGTTGCCTCATTTATTTAACTCATAATTGACTTACTGATTCCTTTGTTGTCAATGTGGTTTCTTAGTTTATGCAATATCCATGAGAAATTCACCTTAAAGCTACAAATACAATTGTTCATTACATCAATGGAACTCACTAGCTTCAAATAAAGTATTGCACCAATGGAAAAGTGATCTAATTAGTTAGTTACATCAACTTGGATTGGGTTGGAGATTGAGATGGAAAGTAGCCAACATCTCATCATGTATTTTGAATTGGCTCTAGAACCATTGTTTGGCCA